>APFE030878412.1:0-58306 GCA_000404065.3 Pinus taeda
CCCACCCCTTTATAGACAGAGCGTGCATATATGCAAGTAATATGAACAAAGGGTGCGGGCCCGCAGGAAAAAGTACGAGAAAGTGTAGAACCAGAGTAATATTGATTTTCAATGTCTTTCTCTCATTTGCAAAGCTTGACATGAAGAGCTAAGGTCTGAGACTTGCTTAGGAGGATAGTATAAGTGATGATAGAACCATACTAACTGAAAATAGTCATGGTGACGATATTTTTGTGTAACAGAGTGGTATAAAAGGTATAAACTGGTTCTGGTAATGGTAGAACTGCTCAAAACATGTAATGGTCAAGGGGCTGGCTAACAAAACCACGCATCGCTGCAATCCCTCAGGAAAGGAAAAACAACCAAGTGAAAGAATATGATCAGCCAAAAAGATGGTGATGATGGAATGAAACAACCAAGGCTCATTTAGCAAAAAGTAGCTAATAAAGAAGAAAATCATGAGATGTAGATCGGTCATGTGTTCATTTGTACACAAGCTTGAGCCATGGGGAACTCTGCTTGGATTTGGTTTCATGTTTACACAAGCTTGAAACGAAAAACTATGCTTGAGATAAGTTTGCATGCCCTCTGCATATTGAATCAATCGAGGTACATGTCCCCCAAGCTTAATTTCATTTGGCTAAGTGGATGGAATGAAGGTTTACTTTTGATATCTAGAAAGACTCCATTGGGATCTTACGAGATCTTAATCAAAGACTTGATTTAGACTAGGGATTTGTTTCATTTTTTACTAAGGTTGACATAGTAAAAGAACTATCCTCAAAACTTCGTGTTTCATTTTTTAAGGAGCTTCACACAAGACTAATAACCATGCTCCCACCCCTTGTTTCATTTTTTAACAAGGTTAACACAAGACCAAGAACTATCCTCACGACCCTTGTTTCATTTTTTAACGAGCTTAACACAAGACAAAGAACTATGCTCACTACATTTGTTCATGAACCATATGAGAACATGGCTCCCAAGAGGTCTTCACTATATGGAAGAACAATTCTCTGGGAGGAATACATGTCAATTGGTACCATAGAAAAATCGAGTTCTAAAGCCCCCAGTACATAATCTACTATACCATCTGCGTGATCATCAACAAATGTGGAGACAGAATTGGTAGCCACATAATTTACCTATGGCTAGGAAGGTACTGATTGTAAATAAGAGTTCATAGGGACTGATGATTGCAAAGGGGGCATATGGTGACCAATGAATGACAATTGATTAATGATCACTATTCTTCCTTCGTGTGGAAAAAAAACCACACAGAAAAGTGAATAAATAAGAGCTCAAATAACATAAACATAGTCGTGTCCAAGGAGAAGATTGAAATGTAAAGGACCTTGGAATACCATCACATCTATATAGATATTCTTCCCTTCCAAAGTAATAGGGAACTTCAGAAGGACCCCCAAGGGTTGATTGGTTCCTCTGTTGAAGGCCAACAGATTCTGAGTGACATGCACAAGTTGTGGGGAGCCCAAAGCTTGCCAAGTAGTAGAAGACATGATGCTAACTGATGGAACTTCATCTAATATAGTTCCATGTACTACCATATTATAGGCTTGTACTATAATCTAGAAAGGCACATAATATGGAAGGAAAAAAGTAGTCAATGGATCCCAATCGAAAGAGACAAAAAAACTACTTAGTTGGGGTATCTTATGATTGCCCCTATGCTATACAGGAATAGGATAAGGACTCTCCTAAGAAACTGAGATGGGAGGGTCACTCTTCAATTCATGATAATCTGAGGAGACGAGAAGAACATAAGTAGTATGATCACCACTCTCTTCCGGAATAGAGTGAGCAACTAGTGGCGAAACTAAGTAGACACTCTTTTCGACCAATGGTTGGTCAGGAATAAACACACGAGAGTCTTGCTCAAGAAGAGTAGGATAAGAAAGAGATGAATTCAAGTCAATATATTTTCCAACTGTGAGAGGGTTAGAAGAAAGCCTTTGATAACCAGCAGGAATTTAGGGTTGAAGAGCTGTAAGATTTTCAAAAACTTTGGAATCTTTATCCATAAAGGACAAAGGTGAATAATATGTGCTCCTTCACATAACCTATAGGGGAATCTAATCTTCCCTTTCTTCTTACCATCGTTAACAGAGGGTGTATCATCAACATGATATCTAGACGTTGATGGGCATGGTCGATTCAGGTCTTAAGACCATACCTCTAAGACATTGGGAATGCCAGGACAACCTCAAAGGAGGTGGTCACTTTTACACAACCTGTAAGGGAATTTCACCTTTTGCAAAGGATTAGAAGGTTTTTCGATTGGGGGTGCATTTGGAGTAATATCTCACGGTTGGCCTCTCAGTTATTTAACTTCTTATTCTTCTTCTTCTTCTTCTTCTTAACCTCCTGGTTACTGGTTTTCAAACTTTCACCAAGCAAAGTAGAAGAGGATGGTGAAGAAATGGGGGAGGAAGGTGAGGGTTCATCCTTAGAATCATCGTATTGTGATTTGAATGAAGGAGATGGTGGGGTAGGAGTTGGGACAATCGGGACCACCAAGGACAAAAATAACTAGACATGTACACCAATGGTTAACCCAGGAAGGGATAGTGTCGCCATATAAGGAGCACCAGCATTTCCAAAAGAAGGAAAAGGACCAAGATTCCCATATGAGGCGAACCCTTAACTGGTAGACTCTGGGAATGTTGGCATTAGAATTGACATTTAAAGAAACACTAAGGAAGATAACTTTAACCAAGAATATTTTGTGGGCAGTTAATTTTAAGACACTCAAACAAAAAGTTTCCTTTTCATATTTTAAGAGTCGAGAAAAGGACGAAGATGGCTCTAGTCACTTTTAGAATTAATGAGCTCAAAAGGACAAGTGCTCAATGATCTTTTCAAATTTAAAGAGTAAAAAGAGATCAAAATGACTACTCATGGTACTCTAGGAAAAAGGATTACCAAGTAACCATGAACTATATAATACCTCCCAGTGAACCAAGAAGTACGGGAAAGAAATCTCCCCAAATGTTGCGTTCGATGTATCACGTTTACAAGGCGGTAGACTCCGCTTCCAACGGATAAAGGATTGCAGAGCTAGTGGGGTCTTCCTTTTATATACATGATGATATGGGGAGCACAAGCCCGTACTAGTGTTGTCTAATGCCGAAGAAAATGACAACTGCTAGGTTTAAAGACGTCAAAACACGTCTCTAGCCTAGACCACTCAATGTGAGTGTTAAGTTTTAGTGCTTCCTTAGGTTAATTCAAAAAATTTTAATGGTTGATCTTGAATTAGGTTTCAATTACAAGGCCCTACCACTGTCATCTGAAAAAACTCCTACATGCAGCTATATGAGAAAAGATATCTTGGTCTTTGATGAAAATCAACACTAATTGAGAAATAGGGAACACAAAATCAATGTAGCAATAAAAAAATGAAATCTTTCTGTAATAAATGTCCTAAATGCACTTAATCTTCCCTTAACAGCAAAATAAGTTTCATTTCATTTCCAATGCTTATGATGATGCAATTCTAGCTTCTTAATGGCACTATTAATGCAATATTTTCACTTAAGTAAACTAGAATGATGTCCTTCTTTTCATAAAATGCAAAATGAATATTTCACATAAAACACTTTTAATGAAAACTTTTACAATTTTGAATAAGCAAGCATTAATCAAATCCAAAGCATGATGAATGAAACTAAAAGAAACTTCTTCTTGAATCATACAAACCAAACATCCAAATGTTTCAATTGACAAACCAAGCAATGTAATCTATGATCGAAATGAGAAAAGAGACACTCGAAAAAAGAGAACAAACGAGACTCTTTTACTCATTCAATTAAAAATGAAGCAAACAAAGCATCCTAGCCACCTCTAGGAGAACGAAGAGAGGCTGAGGGTCAAGACACACTAGCACTGGAATGGGAGAAATTCTAATTTTGTCTTAACTCAGAGACTGGAATGACTACCTAACTAACAACTAGCACTGATCGAGGGATTCAAATAGAGAATAAAAAATAACTTCACACAGGGCCAGACATAACACATCGGAGGGTGGGTTAAACCAAGCAAGCACACAAACCAAGCTAAATGAGGCTCTCTATATAGGGAGAACATGATCTAAAAGGTTTACGAGGTCAAAATCATGAGAGAAAAACTCACTAGATAAGATTAGAGAAAAACCCTAATCTTCAGTTACAGGCATAGGCGCGACTGCCTAACTGACAACAAGCACTAGAAGGAGGTTAGTGCAAGAATTTCTCAGCATATCACACTGATCGGCATGACTGCCTAACTGACAACAAGCACCAGAAGGAGGCCAGCCCGACTGTTTCATAGCATATCATGTTTATTTGCACGACTATCAGTGAATTAAGCACGCTAAGCGAGGGAGCCAAGAATTTTTTTTAAAGCTGGGACCAGATTTGCTATTGTGAATTTTAAACTTAGACTAATAAGCAAAGGAAAACAAATAGAACTAAAGGGAAAAAGTGGAACTAGAAAATTTCACACAAAACCATGAAATCTCAAACAAGACAAACAGAAGGATTGGCTCCCCAGTGGAGTCACCAATTTGTGGTGAAGTAAAATTATGAGTGTGGACACAAACAATTCCTCTAGCCCAAGAATGGGTCTAGCCACAACTAATACATTCCATGGAAGATTTCCTTTGGCTAGAACCAATTAAGAGTGAGTACCTCTTAGTATGTTTATCTCGTTTGATGATGTCCTTGCTTGCTCGCTCCATCTATCTCTCATTTCCTTCTTCAAACACCTGGAACAGGTAAACAATAGCAAACAACAACCGTGGTAATAGACGAATTGTAATTCAACCTACTTAATAAGTCAAGAAACATTAAGCCATGAACATATAATATGACACATCATGTAGGAAATCAATCGATAGTTGCAAATATATTAAATCAAGAAGAGATTACAACCATTGTCTTGATGTTTCTGTTATCCTCCGACAAAACCAGGTTCCCACACATTTCTGCTAGCATTCCATGATGGCCTCAACAATCATAGTTTTAAGGCTCTTCCCTTTAGGCTTCACACTAAACCAAATTCACACTTATCCCTCACACAACTAGAGAGCTACAACTATGAATATCTTGTTATATACTCCAAAACTTAATTAGCACTAGGACACCAACATTAACACTTCAACACTAACCACTAGCTTGTGCTTGGGAAAAAGAGAGATTTATATAGCATGAATGGATAGGAGATGGATCCTCTTCTCATGGGAGAAGGTCTTATCTCTTGAGGTAGTTCCATCCCTATAAGGGAAAGGAGCCCGAATTGACATCCTCAACCCCATTTGGCCAAACCATTTACCAGACTTCAGTTACGAAGCTTCTAGAGCTGGAAGCTTCAACTCTTTATTTAAAAAACTTTCCATAAGAGGACTAGTGTGACTAGAACAAAGGTTAGTCACTCCGGTCAGTGCTAGGGACAATGTTAATCCATGCATATCAGTGCAAGGAGGACAAGAGCCATTAGCGCCGGTCTTGTAAACTAGGAAACATAGAAGATTTTGGGGAAATGGTACAAAAGGAAATTGTTCTTCTCATGAAGAGGGACACAATGTGAGTTTCTTCATGAAGCAAAAGCATGTAGGGATCACTGTAGAGTTCCTCTAGGATCAGGGAATGGGGAGTACAAGGACACTAAAAAAATGTTATGTAACAGGTCAAAACTAAATTGTAACCAATCACAGAATGTAGATGAAAAAGAGATCCTCATAGTGGAAGAGAGAACTATGCAGTGTGAAAATTAATGTGGGGGGGGGGGGGTTCCATTTATATATAATTTGGGTCACACATGTAGAGGAAGGCTCATCAAGTGCATTACCATAGGAAAATTTGTGGTATGTTAAGAGGTGGTGTGGTGGATTCATGTTATCATAGATCATGTAAATAGTCTCAAAGTTTCATTTTAGATTTCAAAGCCAAAAATTTGTTTGAGGTGAGGCATCATGAAATTGTAGAATGCATCTTCAAGAGACAAATGGGTTTGTATTTCAATATATAGTTGTGGTCTACAATAAGCAGTTTGTAATATGATTTAGTAGTACGATCAACTGTATAATTCTAGGACAAGGGTTTCTGAGGAAAAGTTAAACCAAAAAAAGTACTCAGAAGAATATTATAGGAAAATAAGTTTAAGATAACCATCATAACTCATTTTCTAAAGGCTTGAATATGGGGGGCTCCAAATTTTATAGTATCAAGAATTTGGGGGTTGTTACAGCTGCTACAACAATTAAAGATTCATTGGTAGGAAGTCAACATCTTTGTTTAACCCGTATTTAGTGTTAAATGCAGAATTTTCTCTACAAATCAGCTAGGTCATTGATATCATGTAGAAATTTCACCTACAGATCCAATTGATATATGCAATGTACTAAAGCATAATACTATATCTACATCTACCATAAAATTAGAGGAAGCTTAATTGAACATGAACAACATCAAGCATGAATAGATATAACTGAGAATGAGAAGTAATCAACCATAACATGGAAGATATAACTTGGGGAAAGCACCAGACTAAAACCCCATCTCTGTATTATCAATCAAGTGGAAATCCTCAACAACATACAAAAAGAATCAGCTCAAAAGCTATCCTGCTCTCTGTACTCTGATGACGTAGCTCATGGACTACTTAGGCCTATATATATAGGCTACACAAGTCCTCCAAGCTCCTATTTCCTTACGTAGTTTTGATTGAGGTCCAAAGTCATAACATGTGTGCATTGGCCACATCATAGTTGCTATAACCTCAGGTCCAACTACACAATCTATAAGGAATAATATTCCTTCTGCGTGCAAGGAATATCCTAGCAACTGATAATACATTGTCCCTCCACCTGATCTCAACTAGGTCTCTGTTTGAACTAACATGCATGAGTTATCCATGAGTGAATCTTTAGTTATTTGAAAATACCAGTTGTTACATTCATGCAAGCATTAACAAACTGAATCTCATTAATTTAACAACTTGTTAAATTAATCTAATTAGACTTGACTCAGTTAACTGAGCCATCTAATTACAACTCATAATTACAACTCATCCTCATCCTTTAGTTGATGGTTAAATCCCTCAATCAAAGGAGAACCTATTGCATGTCCTCACATAGACTTCCAGTTCATAATTCCTTAACTAATTAACTCAAGATGAATTAATTAATTAATTTACAAATTGCTGTTAATATCAAATTCTAATTTTACTACCTATTTTTAGTCTAGGGACTGACTAAAATAGGAATCCATCCTGAAATGCTAAAAATAGAATGCTATTTTTAGCACTTCCATTTTTCATCCACTGTTGCCCAATCCAACACTGGTACCCAAACTTCTATTTTAAGCACTTTTATTTTTAGCAATTTCATGTTGCCATTTTTCAAAACCCCCTCTCAACAAGAAAGGCTTCCTCTCGAGCCTGATCCTGTACCTCAGGAATTTTCTACATGCAACACATCTACCAAGTGTGGTTGCTCCAGCAACTCTCGAAACAAAAAAAACTCCCAACCGACCTCTCTGTTGGGCTAGAAACATACTCTGATGCTGAAGCTCTACCTGTTGCTGACAATTTCTCCCTCAGTGACCTCTGTGTTAGTGCAACAACTCCATGCATCTCACATTGTTGCACACCTCTATGTGCTACCCTACACTATGCAACACACTTGTGCCTCTCGCATTGCTGCAACCTACCAGCTCTGTGTTGTCCTGGGATTCCCTGCACTGTAGCTCTCTCTACCACTCCATCTACATATGTCTCTACTGAATTAGTTAGTTCTGCTACTCCTCATTAGGGCTCCTATAGCAAAGTCGAATCAAATAGGTTGGGTACCTCAAGGATCCTATCACTCCTCCTTGGGATGATCACTCCACATCGCCCCACCTCCTACCAGGAGGTATGGCTGCATGTGATCCTGTTGGAGTTAATGCTCACATTCCATATTTAAGGAGTTGGTTTGCGATGGTTGAGAAATTATCTCAACCTCTCTATCTAAATTAGGAATAAGTTGGATCTCAGAAACTCTATTTAATAGAGTAATCTGAATGTAAATCTGTGTGTGAGTGTATTTGCACATACACCATTTGTTCTTAATATATTTGTATTTCTGCAACTGTGTATGATTTAGCTGTTTTTATCATGGTATCGGAGCTAGATATGAACCTGTGTTGTTCATCTGAGGTGGGCTTCCTACCTGAGGAGCAACTTCTTGAATACTCACTGCTGCGTTAACTGCGTGGAGCTACACCGGGGAGATAATTTATTCTGGGTATACTGTTGTTGGAGCATGGTAATTTTGATTCATCTCCAACTGCGTGTGATACATGCGAGTGTATTTTTTTTTTCCCTGCATAAGAGGCTTTGCATGTATATTTTTAGCTTCATTATAATCGTGACAAGGCCGCAGTCCTCGAAGACGTTGACCAAGAATAGTACTGAAACCTTGTTTCAGTACCGCGAGGCAATGAGAACTGTATGTTTGCTGACCTGTTCCATTGTTAACTGTCTTTGGTATTAAACCGCAATTACAGATTCATCCAAGCATCAAATTAATCTTATATGCTGCAGCTTGAGGATTATATGAACAGAGATTTTTTAAAGCAGCCAACTGTCGGGCATGGCGATGATGGTTGTTTTGACAGCCAATCCAAATGCCCAGTAAGAAATTGAGGCGTGGGTAGACTTTATGCTAGCCGTTACAGTTTCAAGCATTGATCGACGACTCCACTAATATTCTGTTGGATTACCCAGTATTATGAGTATCTATCAGCGATCTCATCAGCAGCAATCTCCTGAGCGGTGCTGGTTTGGCCTCCAACATCTGGACTAGAAAAGGTATTATCTTTTATCATGGATTTTATGGTGTTAGATAAATTCAGTGGTTTGAATTTTCTCTCATGGAAAGTAAAAATACAACTGCAATTAATGAATAAAAATTTGTGGGGAATAGTGAATGGTTCAGAAGCAGCACCTACAGATGCCAAAGAGTTATTTGAATGGAAAAATAGAGATGATAAAGTTAAGTCTATTATTGGACTTGCTCTTTCTGATTCACAATTACATCATGTAGATCTTACTAAAACATTAAAGGAAATATGGGAACATTTGGCTCAATTTTTTGGTGTAAAATCTCCTAATGCAAAATTTTCCCTAAAGCTGCAATTATTTAGTCTAAAAATGAATGAGGAGACATCTATGTCCAATCATATAAATAATTTAATGTCTCTTTTAAGAAAATTAGGTGAAGTTGGGACAAAGGTAGAGGATGAAGATGCTAAAGCTGTATTATTAAATAGTCTTCCTTCAAGTTATAGTAATGTTTTTTCCACTTTGAGTCAAATATCTACACAAACATTGCAAGAGACAATTGCAACACTTCTGGGGGAGGAAAAGCGACTGAAACCAGAGGATGCCGAAGAGAACTCTCATGTAGAGAATGCCTTGTGGAAAAAGTCAAGGATGAGAAAGAAAAATGCAAACAAAGGTGACATTGAATGCCACTATTGCAAGAAAATTGGGCATACAGCGTGGAATTGCAGAAGTCGTGCTAGTGATGTGTTAAAGGGGAAAGAATCAGAAAATATAACCACAGTTGAATACCAATTGAATTCCAATGATGAACCCAATGAAGAGAGTGAATCTATTAAACTCTTTTAAAATAACTAGCAGTTCAACTATGTGTCTGATGCCAGTACTTAAAGATCAAGTAGTAGTAAGGCTCAATATGGATGGTTGTCGAGATAGTATGGCAGTTGCGGATCTAGGGAAGGATCCCTTAGTGGTAGACATGGAAGTGGTTTCCTAATGAGGTTATGCAACAGATTGGGATGCTGTCCAGTAATTGACTTCGGGAGGTCCTTGATTCGGGAGTTGAGGAAGGGAACTCGGGAATCCAACTTTCCAACTACACCTTTCTGAGGGTTACGAGGCAACTTGATGGAGCATCTACTGATAAGCTTGATTATTTTGTTATTTTCATGTAATGTAATCATTAAGGGGGGATGTTGGATTTAATGCTCACATTCCATATTTAAGGAGTTGGTTTGTGATGGTTGAGAAATTCTCTCAACCTCTCTATCTAAATTAGGAATAAGTTGGATCTCAGAAACTCTATTTAATAGAGTAATCTGAATGTAAATCTGTGTGTGAGTGTATTTGCACATACACCATTTGTGCTTAATATATTTGTATTTCTGCAACTGTGTATGATTTCGCTGTTTTTATCAGATCCTTCAACCCACCTAGCTCAAAGTTTCCCCCTACTTGAGGTTTCTACATGAGTAGATGTCTCTACTCGATCTCCTCTCGGATTCTCTAGTTATGGCTACTCCACAACCTCCTAAAGTTGCTGCACCAATCGTGGCTCCTCCACAATTGTCTAAGACTTCTTTTGGCACTGCATGTTGAGAGGTAATATACTCTCCCTCTCAACCACCAAGTCTCCATCAGTTGCTTGCTGCTCAAGGCTTTACATGCATCTTGAACCTCAAGAGAATATAGGGTCTTGACTCGTGAACCAATCTGCTTCACATGTCTAATGATGATGTTTCTAAGGAAAACCTTTCCCTTATTGAAGACTACATCATAGCTTATGTCTTCCAGCATCGCGATCAACACCAAGTTTCTCTTCAGTCCTGGTACATACTTGACATCAGTCAAGGTAAGGCGAGCTCCATGCTCCCTTTCAAAATTAATTGTTCCTACACCCGAGACTGTACTTTTCATCATTACCCATCACTATGAGTATCTAGAGATCTTTCTCCTCCAAAGTACTGAACAAACTCTTGTTGTCGGTCATGTGGAAAGAAGCTCCACTGTCAAGAAACCAACCACTTCCCACCATGGATGAAATCATGCATGCAAAGAGTGTGAAATAAAACTCGAACTGTGAAGCAAGTGCCTCACCTTCAGATCCTTCCCTGGATCCCTTCTTGGATTTTCTCAATGGACAATTGTAACAAAATGACCCACCTCATGACAACGAAAGCATCTCACTTTCGACTTATCAAACTTCTTCCCACCATGGAAAGAACTAGACTCGGAAAGAGAAACATTCTCCTTCACCTTCTTTTCCTTACTTGCTAAGGCACAATTTTCTTCATTGTCCATGGATGAGGAACCATCTCTGGTGCTTCTTCTTATCTCCTCCTACATCAAATCCCACCAAAGTCGTTCCTAATTCGGCAGTTTCTCTCTTCCATTAACCAAGTCCTGGTAGCTATTCCAGCTCTTAGAAAGATTGAGTAGTGCAAGACTCACCATGTCATCATCAGCTATCATGATCCCTACAGTTCCAAGCACATCCCTGCATGAGGTGAGCTTGTTTAGATACATAGAGATTGTGTCATCCTTTTCACACTTGGTCTTTCGAAGTTTTCCCTTCAGTTCCATCTTCCTCTGATCACTGCTATTTTGATAAAGATCTTTCAATGTTTTCCACATTGAAAATGGAGTCTCCTTCCCATGGAGGCTCGAGACAATGTGATCTTGAACTCCCTTCAAGAGGATTCTCCTAGCTTTAGCCACACACTTCTTCCATTCTGCCAGTTGAGTAGCATCAGTTGGCTTCTAGACTTCTTGATCAATGAATTCCTTTAGACCATTATCTTCTAATACTACCTCCATGCAATCCTTCCAAGCTATATAATTCAAACTGCCATCAAGGGCATATTCGAGTCTCAAACCATAGAATTCCATCAAAGAAATAGATGTAATAAGAACTCAATTCAATATTCACAAACCAAAAACTTCAACTTCTCCCTTCTTGTATACTGTTCTTCCTTGATCACCTATGCTCTAATACCATGTATAATTTACTCTACAAATCAGTTAGCTCACTGATATCATGTAGAAATTTCACCTGCAGATCCAACTGATATATGCAAGCATAATACTAGATCTACACCTACCATAAACGTAGCGGAAGCTTAATTGAACATGAACAACATAAAGCATGAACAGATATAACTGATAATGAGAAGTAATCAACCATAACACAGAAGATATAACCTGGGGAAAGCACCAACCTAAAACCCCATCTTTGTATTATCAATCAAGTGGAAATCCTCAACAACATACAAAAAGAATCAGCTCAAAAGCTATCTTGCTCTCTCTATACTTTGATGATGTAGCTCATGGACTACTTAGGCCTATATATATAAGTTTCACAAGTCCTCGAAGCTCCTATTTCCTTGTACATTTTGATTGGGGTCCAATGTCATAACATTTGTGAATTGGCCACATCATACTGTTGTAACCTCAGGTCCAACTATGAAATCCATAAGGAATAATATTCCTTCTACATGCAAGGAATATTCACTAAGGAATATCCTAGAAACTGATAGTACACTATCCCTCCATCTGATCTTAACTGGGTCTCTGTCTGGACTGACATGCATGAGTTATCCATGAGCGAATCTTCAGTTATCTAAAAATACCAGTTGTTACATGCATGCAAGTATTAACAAATTGAATCTCATTAATTTAACAACTTGTTAAATTAATCTAACTGGAGTTGACACAGTTAACTGAGCCAACTAATTACAACTCATCCTCATCCTATAACTGATGGTTAAATCCCTCAATCAAACAAGAACCTGTTGCATGTCCTCACATAAACTTCAAGTTCATAATTCCTTAACTAATTAACTCAGGATAAATTAATTAATTAATTTACAAACTGCTGTTAATATCAAATTCGAATTGTAATTCCTATTTTTAGTCCAGGGGCTCACTAAAATAGGAATCCATCCTGAACTACTAAAAATAGAATGTTATTTTTAGCACTTCCAATTTTGATTCCCTGTTGCCCAATCCAACACTAGTACCCAAACTGCTATTTTTTACAATGCTATTTTTAACACTTCAATTTTTAGCACTTCTATTTTTAGCAATTTCTTGTTGCCATTTTTCAACATTAAATCTAATAATTAGGAAGTATTGACTCATATCTATATACTGCACTAGTTTAGCTATCTATCCCTGATTATGGATTTTGTTCTTTGTCACTTTCATTGACTTGGTTCATCACATATCAAAAGATTTTGGTCACACAACAATAGGTCTATAGCATATGTACAGGATTAAAATGTTCATAATTTTGATACGACTATCTAGTGTTGCTTCACTACCAGAGTGTGTCCATAACCCCAATAGAGTCACTTAATAAATCACAAGCATTTCTTTGCTGCTAGTGAGTGTGCATAGACTTGACAAAGTTGCTTGCATCACCTCTCTATGCAAGAATTTTTTCTCAATATTTTACCCTTTATTATTAATTTTTATTTTATGCATTTGTAATTATTTGGGTGTTCATTTCACTAGGGAAGATGAGGGATCCAGACTTATTTTACATCCTAAGAGCTTGTTTATTGTGTTTCAAGAATTTAAGATTTTCTAAAATAGGTTTACTTGTTTTGATATTTTCTCCCTTTCCCTTATCTAACAATTAGACTAACACATTTATTATATAATTCAACATTTTAAGACCAATTTGATTAACATATCCTATAAAGGATGCAAGGTAATGTGGCTGACTAGAATTTTCCACATGATCTAAATCATATTTTCCATTTAGATGCCACTGACTCGTTAAGATGTTCAGGACTAAGCTAGAAAAGGGAGATGTAATGCCAATCAATGATTTGGCATCTATGATAGTCTCTTTTATAACATTCAACATAATACTATTGATTTAAAATAGTATTATTTATGTTTGGGGCCTCGTATTTATCTACAAGGACCTATTAACAAAATTGAAAGGTAAATGCATCCAAAACAAAATGCAATAAAGGAATAACAAAAGAGAACATGAACTCCTGATCGGTGTGAGGAAACATGGAGGTGACAAATGCAGGAGCATTTATCATAAGGACAGGATAGGCAGACATGACCATATGGATTAGGCTACCTTCCCAAGAAAGGCAATGAGTAGTAGGCCAACTCAAGGTTCAAGTGGCAGGAGTGGGGAAGGAGGAGTACAAATGATTAGGGAAAATGGAAGTGGTAATGGCAGGGAGAGAAGGACAATGAAGAGGCATCATATGAAGGTGGCGGGGGGCAAAGGAAAAGATAATACAGACAGATTGAAGAAGGAGAGGAACAAGGAGCAAGTCGGAAACTTTACCAGGGTGATCTGGGAGCTTGGGTATGTGCATACTGTTTTCTCCATCTTACTTGTTACCATTATTGTAAGTAGAATGGATAATCGTCAGTCTTGGGAGGATCTGGAGGTAGAAAAGAGCCTGAGAAAGCTGGTCTGGCCCCCTGTATCTCACTGTGAGGGTCACCTAGATGGGTCCCAGGGTGGGTACCCTGAAGAAAAAGGAAAGTGCCGTCAGGAGCAAAGTCTTAGGAGCAATGCGGGAAATCAATGTGTGACCCCCATGGTAGGAACTGAGAGGGGCTTAGGTAGCGGAGAGTCGACGATAGAGCCCTTAACTCTTTTTTTGACCCGCATGAATGAAGGATTAATTCATCTCTTGCACTCAGGGAAGGGATATTAGAATCAGAGTAAAACAAATGAAGGGGAGTGAAGTAGGAGTAGAGAAGTCTCCAAAGGTCAAGTGGTAAATGATGACAGTACTGAAAATATGGAAAAACTAACACCTGTGATTCATAATTGTGAACAAAAGAAGGTAGAGGACAGGATGGCTCAGTAGAGCCGGAGGCGAGGTCGCGGAGGCAGAGGTCGTCCGAGGAAAAGCAACTAGGGTGACAAGCCTGTGGAAGAACTAGGGAACCAACAAAGAGGGAGGTGGTCCACCCAGACCACAGCTCAAGAGGTGGCCCGTGTCTATCAGGAAGTAACTGACGAAGACATCCGCTGCATAATCCAAAATCTGGAGTCCAATGTCCTGGAAGAACAGTCGGGCTCGGAAATTGAAGAGTCGGTAGCTATGGTAAGTGACCCAGGAAACACGAGGGGCAAACTAACACTCTACCGGAGGTATCTTCACATATATTGGGTCCTAAAGGGCCTTCTGGCAAAGGCCCTGGAACAAGTTGCAAAAGAAATGGTAGATATTGCCAATGGGTTGCCAAACTTGCAAAAGGAAATGAAAAATTTCCAAGTTATTATGATCAACCAAAATAATAAGCTGGAGGAGATGCCCCTGATTCTGTCCAAGATGACAGGCTTGCACCCAAACCAGGAAGGTCAAGAAAAGTTCCCCATGGAGACAGACAAGGATACTGGAACCGGAAAGGCATGACTCTCTAGAAGATATGCTGGAGGTTTTTTGTTTCTCTACTTTACAGTTTTATGTTGAACAGAAGCTTAATAGGTGGTTTTAGTTGTTTGGTATATATAGCCAGTATGGACAAAATTATCAAATTTTGGTTTTGGAATGCCTATAGTAAACTCAGGTGGCCAACAGATCTGGTTTCCCCTCGGGGTAGGTTGAGGCCACCAAATCGATGTATCTAGCCTTTATGTTTAGCATGAATTGAAAGAATGGTACTATCTTACTTACAAAAAAAAAAAAAAAGAGAGAACATGAAAGAAATATGTACAACTGAAAATAGTAGCCCCAAAAGATGTTAAGGTAAGAAGAGTTTCAAATCTTGGACATTTATGGGAAAGGGCTCAATCTTCCTATCCAAGGTTTGTAGTTTGTAAGTCTGTAGGCTAAGTTTTTTGTGAACTTGGTATGGACCGAGCCACAGATATTGAAAAGGTATGCTTAACCTTATCTTCATGGGGTTTATCTCAATTCAAAACAAGTCCAACCACATTAAATTTGTGGTCACCTGCAAAATTATTATCAAACCATCATATAATCCTTTTCTAGTGAGAAGAAATCTTGTCACGTGCCTTTTTCCTTTCCTCTTCTAGCTTTAGCAGGGTGTCAATCTTCTATTGCATGATGGGATAGGGTTTATCATGACATTCCTAGGAAAGTTGAAGCACATGTAGATAAAGGTTTGGAGGCAAGATAGTTTCCTTACCATAGATGAGAAATTAAGGTGAAGTGTCAAGGGAAGGCTTAGGCATGTCTTAGTCAACCCAGAGAGCGTTAAGTAAATCTTTGTCCCAATTTATCTACCAGGTTAACATGTATTTCTTTATAATGTGAATCATATTTTTGTTACTAGATTCAACTAGTATGTTACCTTAGGGATAATAATTAGTAGAATACTTAAGCACAATTCCATTTTCCAAGGAAAACTCATAATCTCAAAGATGAAAATACGTAGCATTATAAAAAACAAGTGAAGTTGGAACACTAAAACTAGTGATAATATTTTTCTCGAGGAATTGTATCACTGCTTGATTATTCACTTTTTCAGTGGAGTGGCTTCAACCCATCTTGTAAGATAGTTTATCGCAATGAGTATATAATTGTGTTTCTTTTACAACTGAGGAGAAATATCAGCAATAATTTCCAGTCCCCATTTTTGAAATGGCTCTTCTATTACAATAGGTTGTGATGGGACATCTAATTTACTTTCTCTCCCACCACACTTATGATAGATTAGACATTTTTGTGCATATGCATGAGCATCTTTAAATACTACCAACCAATAATATTCTAAAGATTCTTTAACACCTTCTAAGAGTCTGAATATTTGAGACAACGTAGAAAAACTTTGTTATGATGTTTTCGTAATAGCATTCCATGGACCAATTTCTAAGAAGAAAACCTTACTATTATGGCCCTCTTTTTTTTTCCATTAGGTGTGATGTCCAAGTCCCTTGTTCCAAATACCACCTTATTTCTATGTAACACAATGATGGCACATCACATGCATGGAAAAAATAATTATTGTACATCTCCAGCTCTTGTTCCCAACCCAACATATTTTCTTCTTGCTTATCAATAACTTGAAAAAAAACCTTGTATAAATCATGACCTTTGATTGTCTGAGTGGGATTGAATTCAAGGTCATAGTCTTATAGGGATGTCATCCAATTTTCTCTTCATTCCCCTAATTCATTTCCTACAAATAAGGATCTAACTACATGATGGGGAATGATTACCTTAACATGGCTTTCTAGGATGTATGGCCTAAAGTGTTTGACCACCTTATAGACTAGAAAGGCCTGCTTGGTCATGTATAGATAATTCAACTCAAACCCTTACATTCTAGTGCCCATAAATGAAATAGGTTGTTCATTTCCATTATCATCCTTTTCCTTAAGAACAATCGTCAATGAAGAGTCTGAAGCGAATGTATAGAGTCTAAATTCCTGATCTAAAATTGGTATGAAAAGAACTGGAGCCTTAGTGATAGCTTCCTTTATATTCGAAAATGACTATTTCTCTTTTTTATTCCATTTAAAAATGACATCATTTTTTTACAATGTCCTCAAGAGGGTTTAAAATCTAGGTAGCATCTTAAAGAAATTTTCGCATGAAATTGATTTTTCCCAAGAAGGACTACATAACCTTCTTGTCATTAGGAAATGGTATTTGCATAATTTCTTTGATGTGCTCTAGATCGACAGTTATACTACTCTTGGCTATGATGTGTCCCAAAATGTTCCCTTTGGATGCAACAAAAATTATCTTTTTTAGGTTGAGCAATATTCCATATTTTCTATAGCACTCAAAGATTTGTCTTAGATGATGCAAGTTATTTGATCTTGTTTTTTAGAATAGTATGATGCCATTGAGATAAAAAACTACACTTTGACCTATCATTCCTCTAAAATAAATGTCCATAACTCATTGAAAAGTAGCACCAGCGTTGATGAGGCCAAAGGGCATTCGCCTAAATCCAAAGGTTCCCCACTTTGCTTTGAATGTTGTTTTAAGTTATTTTGGCTCATCTAGTAAAACTTGGTTGTAACCAGAGAATCTATCAAGTAATGAAATAATCTCATAAAGAAACATGATTTTTAGTATCTGCTCCATTGACGGAACATGGTAGCGTTCCTTATACAATGCATGATTTAGATTCTAAAATTCCACACACAAGTTAATTTTTCTAGACTTCTTGCTGATGAGAAGTAGGCTATAGATCCAAGTGGAATGTTATTCTTGCATCCAACAATTTATTTAGTTCCTTTTGTATTAGAGGTTCTACAGTTGGATGTACCTTTCATAGTTTTTTTGAAATGGTTTGAACCCTTCCTTGATAGGGATGACTTGCTAAATAATTATTGTGTCATATGTTTTAAGGTCAATAGACATCCATGAAAAAACATCTTGGTACTGCTTGAATATTTAAATAAACAGTATATGTTCAAGTTTGGGGTGCAACAGGTACTGAGGTTCACAAACTTTAGATTTGTTTTTGTTTCAAAGTTAATTTTCTCATGAAATAATGTGGAACTATGGACTTTCATGTTGGGTGGTCCTCTAAAATAATTTTTCAGATCAAATAATTTTCAAAAGATACAACACCTTTTGGTATAGGGTTCCTCTCATGCATGTTGGCTCTTTCTTCTAGAGTTTTGTCACATTCATCTTTAACTATAACCACATCCTTGAAAACGTCCATGTTAGCGAGCGAGTCAAGAATATGTTGGTCATCATTAAAAATGCATAAATTAGTTACATTGTCGGGGACAACAAGGTTATAAACAATCTCAATAGAAAACCCATTTTTGAGAGGGGTAAGCCTAGTTTCTCATTAGGTAACGTGTCTGCAATGGCATTATTGATCCTAGGCACTGATATTATATTGAAACCTTTCAAAGAAGAAATTAAACATGATACCTCTTGTTGATAGCTTTTAAGATGAGGCAAAATATAATGAATAATCTTTTGTATCTGCCTCGTGGCGATTTTAGAATCACCAATAACTTTTAAGCACTCTCCCTTCAAGTCGATGACCTTCTTTAAACCAAAAATCAATTCCTCATATTTAATGGTGTTGTTTGTACATTGGAATTCCACGTTAAATGATTAGGATCTTATTTTTCTTTGGGTCCATGAGGATGCATCCTGGACCAACCCCATTTTGTGTCTTTGATCCATCATATTAGAGAGTCCAAACATTAGTATATATATAATTATTAACAAATCTAAGATTATTTACATCTATAGTATAGGCTTTATTCTTGCCATTCAGATTATAGGGAAGGCGTTTTGACTGTGTCTCTAGTGAAACTTTTGATAGTTGTGCTTGATAACAACCAATATAAGATTCTAGAAAGTGATTCCCTAATATATCTTGATCAATTCTAATGGGTTCATTAGGACCTTCTAGTTGAGTGATAGTGTGTTTCATATGTGGCTCACTATTAACTTTTATCTCATTATTCTTACCCTTTTAGGGAAGTTACAATGAGACCAATATGAACAAAAATAACCCTGAAGCTTGCTTGACCAATCTCTACTCAAAAGAAGCCATAAGCTTCAAGGGTATCCACAACACGGGGGCTTCACTGACAAATAGATACCATATGACATGTGTTTATATTCGGGCATAAAAATGATAAAACAATCAAAATAATATAATGAGCATATAATAGGGGGATAAAGGGTTTTTATATGTTGTATAGAAATATGTGTTTAGAAGCTAATTATCCTCCCAATGATGGGGCAATAGATAAGACAACATATATGGCACCTTCACCCTTTCCTTACATTAATGATGAATAGGTTGAATGAAAGTGAACGAGACAATGATATTGACTATTACTTGGTAGAGGGCACATGCATGCCACACGAGATAGTGGAATAGACTATTGTTTGGAAGAGGGTCCATGCATGCTAAGGTCATGCATTTCACACCTTCAATTAATTCCAATTTAGATATCGTTTCTAATTTAGCAACAGTTTTGGATAGATTTTTTCTATTACTAGAGCTTTTCTTTTGTTATTTATAGCATGCATTATATATTCTTACTAGGAGGGGATCCATAGCCAAATAGAATACTTATGCATGAGAAATTCCTATCTTAGGTAGAGGACACAAATCTCAAGGAAGGGATACATGCTTGCATGCTTCAGTTCATCTTTTGATGTAGACACACTTACTTGACACTCTTACCTTGCAAATATGGTGCACTAGGTGATCAGGTTAGGTCTATGATTTGTCAAATTTCAACAAAATGGGATTTTTATATTCATTGTACTTTATCTCCTCTTCATATTCTATAATAGGTATGAAAGGTGTGCTATTGTGTTGGCTATCGAGGTTTGGTTTTGAACTGTTGTAGTGTATCTTTTTTAGTATTCAATAAATGATATATGCAATTGAGAGTTCAAATATAAGTATTTTGCATTCAAATTTTCCACAATATGTATATTTAAATCAACCAACTTATATCTACCTCTTTTTTATTGAAACTTTCAAGTTTTCAACTACCTAGTATTTAGGTTATTCTTTACAGGTGCAGAATCTTCTTACCATTGTTAATGAAAATAAAGGGATATAAATATAAAGAGGTATAACAAATATTAATGAAAAAATTGATACATACAATATCTAGTGAAAGTAGGGGATTTTTAAATTGGGAAGGTGTATTGGGTTCACATTCGTAGGGTGTTAAATAAAGTTTTTTTAGAGGGAATTTCCAATATGTAGTCGAAGTAAGGGTATTGTTTAGTAAGCCATGAATAAATTTGCTATGTTAGAGATTCATTGAGTGAAGTCCTTGCGGTCCACAACCACAATATCAATGAACTAGTGCACTCATGAATCAGAGGAAATATAAATCAATATATTTTTAAGCTCATTGACCACTTGCACTTGAGGTCTATCCAGTTGAATGATATTTGCATCAATATTATATAAATTAGCATTATTTTTTTTGCAAATAGATAAAGGAATTAGTTTTTTCAATGCACAAGAATAAACTAAGTAGATATGAACATTGTAGTTGAAAATCCCAAAAGTCAACAAAAATGGGGAACTTATGATTGTGAATTAGCTCCCCAATTTGTTGCATTTACAATAGCTTTAGTATTTGTGGTAGCTTGGGGTTGAGCAGTAGACAACCATACATAAGTAGAAGCATATTTACTCATTAAATTTGTTGATGATAAAGTTTTAATAATAAGTCCATTTTCTTAGGTAACTAATCCAATCCGAAGAGTGTTATATTTTCCCATTATTTCTTCAAATCTTTGACTATAATATATTCCATATTACCATGAACACTCTTTTCTTAAGTAAAATGAGTCAAAGAAGTTGGCTAAGAGAGCTTATTAGATACCTCGGGTGCCTTGGAACTTCCTTTAGTGGTTCCCAAGGTTCCTTTTGAAGTTTTTCCACTCATAGGCTAAGGAGTTCGATTCTATGTAGAAATACTAGGAGGGAGTATTCTTCCAAAAATTATCTTTTTCTTCTCCTCAAGACTGGGTTTAGCCACATGTCCTTTTCTCTTCAAATTATAAGACTTTGGAGGGTTGGTGGGTTGAGATTCTCCGACAGATACATCACCAACCTCTTGAATCTCACAACCTCTGACCATCTCCAACATCAACATAGGCTACCTAGTATTAGCTTATGTCTAGTACTTGATGCTATAGGTCTGAAGGAATGAATGATACCTTATTTCAAAAAATGTGCATATGTTTTCTCTGAAGATATTTTAAATCTTTCTCAGCAACTCATTTACATCTTCCCTCTATGTATAATATTTCCATTAGGTATTTTTATTATCTATATCATTGGCTGCAAAGATATTCAATGTTTTGTTGGATAAAGAGATCATTGTGTTGTGTTGGCAGTGTGATGCATGGGCATTTGTAAAAATTCAAAATGACCAAGAAGTCAAATTTTTTTCCCAGAGGGTTTGGTTCCTCAATATGAAAGATATGTTAGGATATGATTATTATGATTTACATGTAATTAATACATTTAAAATACTATTGTGTTTGTTGTAATTTGAAGTCCAAATGATCCTATTCTTTTCGTGAAAGCTTCACTAAATGAACCTTTGGCATATCATGTGCGTTCGTGGCATAGTAAATAATACCCTTAATCTGAATACCATTGGAAAATACCTTCTAAAATTACATTATTTAACCCCCTACCAATATGAACCCAATACACTTTCCCAATTTAAAAAACCTATACTTTCACTAGATAATGTAGGTATCCATTTTTTCATTAACATTTTTATGTCCCTTTATGTTTTTTCATTTACTTTGAGCTCCATTTTTTATACCAGCCAATATAAAAACCCTTTACCCCCTTTATATGCTCAATATATTACGCCATTTTTTCCTCAATATATATCCCCCAATATGATACTATGGAAAAAGCTTGGCACATAAATGAACTTTAGTTCAACATATCACCCACAAATGGATGCCCAAACTAAAGTGGTGAATAGAATTTTGGGTAACATCTTACACACTCTTCTTGGAGACCATCCTAAGCAATGAGATCAAGTCTTGGCACAAGCTGATTTTTCCTACAATGATACTCCAAATAGAAGCACATGGTAGAGTCCTTTCCATATTTGAGTGGAATGCATGAAATTAGAAATTTAGGAAGAGCAGAAAAAGGAGTGCAACATGAAAATCTTTTACTAGAACCATATAAGAAATTCATGAACAAGTCAAGCAAAAACCTCAGTATAGTAGTCTCAAGTACCAAAGGACGTCAAATCTCAAAAGAAGAGAGAATAATTTTAATGTAGGGGACTTGGTGTTGGCACATTTGCGGAAGGAAATATTTCCTAAAGGAGAGTACAATAAATTGAAACTAAAGAAGACCACACCTTGTAATTCCTTAGGCAATTTTATGCTAATGCATAAGAGATTGAACTACCACAAGGAATCAAAACTTCACCCATATTCAATGTGGCAGGTCTATATAAATATAAAGGTGAAGTAGAACAACCAACAAGTGATAAGGAGCAACAACAACCAATTCAGTGGCAACATAAACTACCAACAGTGGAACCTCTGCAACTTGAAAGGATTTTAGATAAAAGATTGATTAAAAAGATCAAGGGAAAATAATATTAATAATATCTTATTAAATGGATAAACCATAGAGTTGTAGATGCAATTTGGATGATCGTCGAACTTTTGCAGAAAAGTGGTAAATCTATTAAGGACTTCATGTGCAAGAGCCTATGAATTCTTTCTTTTGTGGGAGCATAATGTCAGGGCATTTGTAAAAATTCAAAAAGACCGAGAAGTCAAATTTGAATATACGAGATTTGTTAGTATAAGATTTTATAATGATTACTATATAACCAATAAATTTAGCACATTGTTGTGTTTTTTGTGATTCAAAATCTAGTTGGTATTATTCTTTTGGATCATGAAATACTAATTTATCCTCCTACCTTCCCCCTCCTTCTCACTATTTCTACCTATTACAAATTCAAAATTAGCATTCTATTAATTTTTGTGAAAAAACATAATATTACACATTCACTTAATTGTAAAATTTAAACATCCTATAAACATAACATATTTATTGAACACATATTTATTATTTAATTATGTATATATTTAATATGCATCTTTAAATTAAAAAATACATTTCATATCTATAAAGATATAAAATTTATCTAGAAATCAAATTTATTAAAGAAAATACAAAAATTTAAATGTAAATTTTTTAATCATTTAATTATCCCTATCATATATTAATTCATATTTAAGATAAAATATAACACAAATTTACATTTTAATAATTTCATCAATAAATGAAATTTGACTACAAATTAAATCCTTATAAAAAATCATATAATTAAATATAAAATATAAATTTAATAATAAACTGTCTTATTGTTTTTCTTCTCCAACTTCACATATTTATATTATATTTTTATGAAAAGTAATCATTTTTATAAAATTTAATAACTTCTTATATATAATTTGATATACATTCATTTCTACCGGTATCTATTTACATTTCTTATGCATTTTAAATTTAAATAAGGAAAAAAAATAAAAATATAATAACTTGTGAAGTTTAAATAATGTAAACACTAGTTGTCTATAATGCGATTTTTTGGAGATTCGTGAAGGGCTGAAGAAATTGAGGTTAGTTGCAGTTAAAATGGTTTTTTAACTGCAGATTTGGATTCAGCACCCTGAAAAACCCCTGAGACTCTTTGATTGTGCAGAAACTAGGTATCAAACTTGCGATTCCAATAAATTACTGCCAAATTTTAACGAGAAAAATCTGCTTCCAAAAAATATCATTATAAACAACTGCAAACATAAATACTCCATCAACCCACGGCAGCAGCACTAAATAATTATATATCGATCTGCAGGATGCAGTAGCTTCTTTCAATGCATTGGGTATATTAAAATTAAGTACAATGGGTCTTTATTAGGGTTTATCTATATATATGACAAGTCAAATTTCGAACACCCAAAGAACAACTCAGAAAAGAAATCGTACGATGTTGTTAAAGAGCTTCCAACTTCCAAACTGCTGACTGTACTTCTTGCAGTGAATCCTGCAATCACCACCATTGCAGAAACATGGAGAGCTCGTCCTATATTTGGCAAAATTCAGTAGATAACAAAAGCTGTTTTACACTCGTAATCATTATCTCGAGAATTCTGAAATTTCTGCTGTTCAGACAAAAAAAATGGCAGCTTTATTTATTCAGGAGATAGCAGAAGTAGAAACCGAGACAGCTAGGTTGCAAAATTCAGGTGATAACATGTTAATTTTAAAAGATATTGTTAATATATAAATTTAAAAATGGTAATGTGATATTTATAGGGTTAAGATAATTATTAGGAGTATGTTGTATTTGAGGTTTATTATGTGAGTTTTGAAATTGGTCCTATCATTTAGAAAGTATTGGGAGAAGGAAGTGGTAAACTAACTACTTGTTCAATGGCACCTCTTCCCATTACTAAGAGAGTATTAAGAGATGTGATGAATCCAAGACTTGTCTTAGTAGGGGAGGTGCATCTAGAAATCTTGTGACAAGGGTCAATCATCTCACAAAGAAAGGGAACTAAGAATGTGAGTCATCATAAGCCATACATGTACACAGAGAGCCAAGTGAACCCCTAAAGAGGTGATAAAACCATTTCATGACCATATAGAAGGGAGAGAATGTGAAAAGATAGTGGTCCTTCACTTCAATCTCTTAGAGAATATGGAAAATATGTCATTGTCAAGGAATATGGTGGTCTTCATTAATGAAAACATGGTAGGAGAAAATTTTGATTTTAGTGGGAGGAACCCTTAAGCTACATAACCATTTGAATCTAGTGTATCCCAAAGGTTGAGTGAACCCATCACTAATATAAAGTTAAAAATTAGTGTACCATTGAACCTTCGAAGATAAGAATCTCTAGGAACCAACCATGTGGATTAGATATAGGGTTTATAGATCATGAAATGAGTTCCTTTATATATCTATCGAGAAGTTAAGTGAGAGTGGTGTCTCAATATCAGGATCAAGGAGCTTAAGCAATAAACATGCTCTTGCATAACAACAAAAGTCAACCCCACTACTTGCCAACACCATAGAAGAACTAAGAGTGAGACAAGAATACTTGAAAGGAACACGCTATGCATTGTCCATACATCTAAGTCTGTGTATCACTTATCACCGCATGGAAGATTATTGAGGACATGAGTAGTGCTTTGCCAAATCATACAAGGATGATGGCATGGGACACTAATCTCTTGGTGTGAAGATGTTTGGATAACATTGTGATAAACACACTTTCCAACTTTTGATGTAATGCATGAAATATGGTCTCTAAACCTCATAGGTATGATCAATATGTGAAAAAACTGACCTTCCTTTTATTTTCCTCTAGCATAAGATTAAAAAAAAAAAAAAATCAAGGGTGGTAATAGCTACATACTTGTTATTAAATCTCGTCTATGAAGCTTGGTCTTAAGAAGAGATAACCACAATTCTCTCATGCTTGTAAGACAACCTCACTAGCCTCCTTTTTAGGGATTTTGAAAGTTATGTTTTTTTTCTCCAAATTAACCTAAATCTATGAGTGTTACAAATGGAAGGTAATATGTCCAGTTGTCTCTACAAAGCTTTCATTGAGTAAGACACGAGGATAATATCATTTGCAAAAAGAAAGTAAAAAAAAAACTCAAAAGAGTTATCATCCATATCAATGGAATCCCTTTAGTTTACTATGATTTCTTCTATCTCATCAATGTAGATCCCTAAAAGTGTAGATGATAGTGGGAAACCTTGCTTAACACTTATGGTATTATGTATATTGTGAGTTATCATCCATATCAATGGAATCCCTTTAGTTTACTATGATTTCTTCTATCTCATCAATGTAGATCCCTAAAAGTGTAGATGATAGTGGGAAACCTTGCTTAACACTTATGGTATTATGTATATTGTGAGTTATCATCCATATCAATGGAATCCCTTTAGTTTACTATGATTTCTTCTATCTCATCAATGTAGATCCCTAAAAGTGTAGATGATAGTGGGAAACCTTCCTTAACACTTATGGTATTATGTATATCGTCTATCATAGTAGCTCTTATTTGCACCTTGTCAACAATAGCCTTTTAAAGAGTCATCACAAGCTATATCTCCAAGGGTGGAAGAAGGCCTTAATCCTTTCAACTAGCATATGTCGAGGAAATAAGTGAAATGGTTGATGAAAGTCCACAAAATAACAATAAAATTTAGACTTGCACCAAAATGAAGACATGATCATTAATAAGACAATTTTTCCCCACTCATTTTTTTAATATTACATGGTTGGACCCGAGACAATACCAAACTTAATGTTAAATTGAAGAACAATCTATAGGACTACTAAATATTCTCACCAAAATTGAGCTAAAAATTCTATCCTATTTGTTCTTCTAACCCTCAACCACTTGGTGTCACTCATCTAAATATGTCATGCTAAAACCAAATTTGTCAAACATATCGAGGCAAAATGCCAAGTTTACAGTAATGTATAAGCTTGGCAAGGCCAAATTGTCTTTTAAAAAATCTTCACAAATGAAATCACTAATAATCTTATAACAAGTCCTCACAAGCAAAATCTCCAAGGGCTAAAGACCCAAGGCCTTAATCGTTTCAACTTGCAAATGTTGAAGAAGTAGGTGAAATGTTTCATGAAAGTCTACAAAATAATTGTAAAATTTACACTTATATCAAAATAAAAGCATTCTCATTAATAAAACAGTTTTTTTCCATTATTCTTTTAATATTAATATTATATTGTTAGACTTAAATCCAAACCAACCTTAATGTTGAATTGAAAAACAATCTGCACAACTACTAAATATTCTCAAAGAAAATTGCTGCATATTTGTTCATTGGATCCTATTTGTTCTTTTAACCCTTAACCACTTTCTTTCACTCATCCAGATATGTCATGCTAAAACCAAATTCGTCAAACGTATTGGCCGTGAGGCAAAATGCCAAGTTCGCAGAAATGTATAAGTTTGGCATGGCCAAATACTCCAAAAGCAAAATGTCAAGCTAAAAGAATGTATGGCCATGAGCATGCCCATGACGTCCCCATGGCAGAAGGCAGATGCATGCAGCTACAAAAGCCAAAGCTACTTGATTACCCACAGAAGCGAGACCTGGAAAAAGCCAGACCATCGTCACAGGCCATGGCCAAATACTCCAAAAGCCAAACGTCAAGCTAAAAGAATGTACGACCATGAGCATGACCATGACGTCCCATGACAGAAAGCAGATGCATGCAGCTACAAAAGCCAAAGCTACATGATTACCCACAGAAGCGAGACCTGGAAAAAGCCAGACCATCGTCACAGGCCATGAAAGTACACACTGAATAACTTTGGCCATATGTTACACAGCAATTCGTCATTGTTGCTGTCACTATTTTCGATTTCTGTACCTAACACGGTCGCCGATATGGATGGATGGGATATTAAGGATCCATAGTGTGCTATTCCTCCGTTAAATACGTTCAAGAGATTGTCACTCTTTTTTAAATAACAAAATAAAAAACGTAATTATTAACATTTTTAAATTTTACGAGCTGTTTCTTCTTTTAGTTTTGTAATTCTTTACCTAAATTTTATGATGAGTTTTATGATATTTATATAATTCGTTATAAATTTTAACATGAAGTGTAGTTTAATGTTGTTATTTTTTGGTTTTTTAGATTTTTTAATTTAGTTTGTGAAATTAAGATAATTATAATTTTAAGTGGTTGAATATATTTAATAAAATGCATTATAAAAATTTTAATTCATTAAATCTGTTTCATATTTAAATCTACATTATAAATGATGAAATTTTATAATTTCATTATATTTGAGACTCAAAAATCATTTCATTAAATTAGGTCTCAAAATATATAATTTTTTTATTTGAATATTTTTTACTTCAAAATTAATATGAGTGAACTAACTCTCTTATAAAGCTTAGGTCAACTTTCATGTCTCATATTTAATCATTTTTCTTCTTAATTCTTGACATCTCTCTTATCAATTAATTTCTCATTTTCTTTTAAATTCTTTTGTTTCTTCTCACTTCACCATTAAAGCTTTTTGTTCTTGATGATGCGTGGAGTGTCCATTTACGTTAGAATGTTTCAAAACTCCAAACATAGTATTATTCCAAATAAAACATCAGTTCAATATGATCCACTATGAAACCCTACATAATTTAACCATTACATTATCAATGATATGAAGGGCTTACCATAATGTATGTTAAAGAGATTTTGGTCTCATTTCCTTTTACAGTACAACACTTTATGTTTACACTTGTATCAAAGATGTAGTGTGATTGGTCTAAGTGAGGCAATATGCTACAACAAAGAGGATGGCCCTATCTCTAAGACCTAGATGATAGATGGCCCAATTTTTTAGGCTTGGATGGTAGGCTGAGTTATTACTTGATTTAGGTAGAAACCGTGAAAACTAGGATAATAGGAGAGGTTCACCATATTATTTGTCATTTAGATTTTCTTAAATATTAATGTAAACCATAATATTGAAGGTTTATATGTTTAATATGATGAGTTTTCTTAGCTCTTTCAATGAAAAAATAAAAAGTCAACTAATTAACAATCAAATAAAATATAATTATTATTACTTCTATTGTAATCCTTTGATGATGTAATTTACTTGCAAGTGAAGAAAGAGAATTTGAAATTAAAGGTGGAGCATTCTATTAACCATTTTTTCACAAAAACATAGGGATGAAGAAGAAAACACCATTTTATTCATTTTTACTTTGATCTGTACATAATCTGGAAAATAAAACCTAGTGTTTATTGATTCCCTAGGTGGGAAAACCCTTTAAGTAGACATAATATTAAAGGATGAAAATGAATAGAGGGAAGGAACTTGTAATAAAAGTTAAAGACAAAAAGTGTGCAACCAATTAAGGGTTAGAAGTTACTTGTGTCAATGTACCTAGAATTTATCAAAAAACCCCTTACAAAATAGACTTATAAAACTATGTTCAACAATATATGTAGTGAAAAAAACATGCACCAAGAAATCAATTGGAATACTTGTAAATATCTAACTACCAATCATGTAAATGATGCTTAGTGCCATCAATTAGAAGGCACCTTCTTCATTTAAGGCAATGTTAGGCAATACCTTGAGGTGACTATTGGAAGGCTAATATGTGTGCATGGATGAAGCTAATTCCATCATAGAGGAGCCAACAAATCCAATAAGAAAGAGACTTAACAAGAAAGATAAAATATGTATTTAAGAAACCTCCTTTTGGTTTGAGGGATAAGGATAAAGTATATTCATCTAGTCTAAATGCAAGAAATGGAGGTGAGAAACCTCATTTCAGAATCTAGTGAAATTATGGAAGAATAACAACATTATTTAGAAAAGAATTTGGAGCCTTTGAATAATCCTTAAGAAAAAAGCATAGATTTAATTAAACATAATTGGGAACACCCTAATAGTGCGAGTGAATGTTAGAATAGCTATTAGACACATCTCTTCTTTTTTTGTATAAACTCTACCACAAGTTTTAACAATAATTGTAGGTATCCTAATTTTATTATAGGTAAGAGAAAAACACTTTATGGTCAGTGGGCCATGGGACATAAGTGCAATATAGTGATGAGAAACTAATTGTATTTCTTTCATTATTTTTTCTTAAACCAAATATTCCTCCAAAAAGTCATATCAAAATAGATTGCAACCAACTAGAGAGTCAAAACAAGGCATTCCCAACTAATAAGACAAAATCAATGGCATGAAGTCTAAATATTTATTGATTGTATTTTAAACACAAAGGAACTATTGAGGCAAAACATGACACTAACGGTCAATGTAAAGGAGATATATGCAGACATATGCCTTTTCAAAGCACCATGAATTAACTAGGTAAACCATGATTTATTGGAATAGTAGGTTCACCACATCCCTATATCTTTGGAGGATTTTAGTTGACATTTAAAAGTCCAATAGGAAAGTCAATTCAATATTCAGTTAGAGAGTTGATTGGGTATTTAACTAGCTAGTAAGGACATTCATCATAGTTGACTAGTGCATAAATCGAGGCAAAAGTCAAGAAAATTGTTATATGACCTAACCTATGAAAGTTGATCACAACAATGTTATTCTAAGGGAGTTAGTTTCACCTTGTTCTTATTTATATATGGCCTTGTGGAGCAATATATAATGGAAATTTTAGGAATTACTTTAGTTCCATGTGTTTCCTTTATATGATTAGTTATGCTCAATTGTGCCTAAGTATTGTCATAGTGTATTTAGCCACCATCACTTCTTGAAATTTTTAGCTCCTTGATCCATCTAATGAGATTTTTATTCAACATGGTTTTACAGATCATTTGAGACCTATCCTATTTTCTACAAATATTCTAGATTTTGTTGGTTTTATACACTCCTAATGGGTCAAATCTATTTGGTAGATTGACTCATGATATATGTATTTAATTAAAGTTTAGATATTTATATCAAGATATTGAGTTGCTCATATATAAGGAAAGTTTTTGGGTTCCCTCTTCTTCCAGTCAATTCCCCGATCGATGTGAAATATGTCCTATGGCAGGATCCCCATAAGTGTGCGTAACTATTAAGTAGGTAAATCATGACCATTTCCCTATCTGATTAGATATTTATCAAGGACCTTAACAGTAGTTAAGAATAATGTTGCAAACAATGTACATGTGGTTGTAGTTCACATGACCACCAAAACGTTAATATTGGCTTTTAACATGCATTAGCATTAAAAGGTTAATATTGGCTTTTAACATGAATTAGCATTAAAAGGTTAATATTCGCTTTAAGTGCTAAAACCTTTATTAAGCGCCCTTTTCTTAAAAATGAATTAAGCACGTGGGTGGCCTTGGAAAGACAGTAAACGGTTTCTCGAGTGGGCGAAAGGCTGGAAACGGTATTCTACTAAAAACACATGATTCCACTCAGTAGTCGACATGTAGCAGGGAAAAACTGCTTTTCTCACGTGCCATCGATTTGATATCGGTCGTGCAAAAATCTGCACGAGATTGCGCAATTTCTATTAGATTGAGCACGATCACGTCAATGTTGGAGATCGTTCAGGCTAGTTGGCCAGCAGACGACGCGACAACCATTGGATGGACGGGATAGATCAACAATTGAGAGTTGACCCGATCACAAGCCCTATGGAGGATTATACCACAAATATGTGCGCCGGGATGTTAATGTAACGACGACCTTCGACGGTTAGCCTAGCAGAGTGACTAAAGTTTAGTGGATATGCCAAGTTTAGTTGGAGTCAGGTGCAGTCGCCAATATTGGTGGAGATATCGCATAGAAGCACTTAAAGAGAAATTTTAAAAAAGAACATAAAAAATAGAGAAAACAGAGGCAGGCCCTGAGAGACAGAGCTAGAGCCCGAGAAACAAAGAGACTTAGAGAGAGTGGAATAAGAGGCTCGCTAGGCTAACTAGAGCCTTGTGAATCTGATGGGATACTCCAGAGAAGCTAAGGAAGTCATCTTCATGGAGAATTTCATCCACGAAGATTGATTAGGAGCTCACAAGACACCAGAGGTTGGAGGTAGTTGTAGGAGCTACCAGTACTCATTCTCAGTGTTCCAATTGTCAATTCTGACTGTAAAGGACCTTCTGAATCCATTGCATGGATTTGCAGAAGCATTTTGGGACTTATAAGGGTGAAGAAGCTACAGATAAGTTTCAGACAGAAAATGATCAAATGATCAGTCCGTTGTAGATGTCTAATATGTGCTAGAGACAGAAGAGGAGTTCCAAAGACAGTTGAAGAATTTTGAGGGAGTTATTGCCATCAAGGAGCTCAAGATAGCTCAGAGCACTGATTGAAAGAATCAAGTCAAAGGAAGCTTAGAGTTTGCATAGTAAGGATAGCCACGGATATAGATGGTATTCTAGGCCCATTGGTCTAGTTTAGTAACCTTTGGAGTTAAGTGTGGAACTTGTAAAAGAAGCTTTACCACTGTCCCAAAGAGCCAAGTCAAGTCGACAAGAGCTCAAGGAGGCGTAGACATGATATTAAGGTGAACTCCTAGATTAAATTTGTTGTTATGTGTGTGTTGCCTATTTTCTACATTCTATTACTATCATATGCATTTATATCAGCAAAAACACTTAAAGCACTAAAATAGTTAAAAACAAACAAATACATACACCTGTTTCAAGTACTAAGTTCCGCAATTGTCAACATAAGCTAGATCATATATTTGTTAAGCTTTGGAGTGGGAGGTTCTTGTAAGTATGACAATATGATAAACCCTCATTTTATATCAATATCCCTCCCCCGCCATGTCCCTTCTAGTCCCAAATTCCCTTCATTCGAACTGATCGCTTTACATTTGAGAGTAACGAGCACTAGCCATGCTTTTCAATGGCCATATTTATGGAAAGTGAGCATAAGATATGAATGAATCTAGTATGGTTAATCTCACTTTTAACATGGAAACATCTATAAATAATATTTTTGTATCCTCAATCGGGGTAATACTTTAGTTCTTGATGCAACTAGCATGACATTGTTTTTGTTATCAAAAAAGTCGTTGATATAAGATCATTTGTGTAGTCAACACACCCTTGATTGAGTTCTTGATGGGGGGTAAATAAATCCTTAACCAAGACCCATATGTCCATTAATTTCAATTGGTCAATTCAACGCCTTGCCAGATGGGAGGTCACAAGATCAATTCCCGAAAGATCTTGGGGTCAGATCTTCTAGTAGGTCGAGGGGTGTCAAACCAGATTTTTCTAGTGGACGTAGTGCCACCCGTTGACTGAAGGTGTCCATGAACTACGTGCAAAAAAAAAAAAAAAAAAAATAATGTTATAAATGAAAAAAACCATAATTTAATTCATTTTGAGAAATGATTGAAAATTACATTCTTATATACACACCTTGTGTGTATTCATTTGTAAGAAAATTGTTGTATGTGCTTATAACAAGCAGGTATTTTTAGTAAATATTCAACCATTTGACTCAATATTTTAAACAAACATAAATATTATTAATTAAATTGGAGGGGGAGTAAAAATATGATCCACCTAGTAAGGAAAATATTGACTGTATGGCTAAAAAAAAACACAAAAAGAGAAATATAATTCGGATCTTGTAAATTTTATGGTCTTATTGTCCCAAATGGATTGTATCTATATGGTCTATGAAAAACTCATAGGAATTCCTATCACGTTGCTCCATTATACCCCGTAGTCCTTGTTCCATATCAATGACCTCTTATGAGAGGCAATATTCTACCTTGTTCCACTCCTTGTAAATGTGAGAACATGAGAAAGAAATGAAAGAGTTGATGAGCCACATGGTTTCCTCTGGAATAGGCATGAGTGAGATGTTTCTACATGCTTGTGTTTTGTTGAGTCAGCTCATTATAAGCATAGAGTCCCCATAAACATCAATCTAAGTGCATTCCTTTTCAAGAACGAACAAAGACAAGTTTTTCAAGCCAGAAGTCCAACCTAGTTATTAGTCCCTTGCTTAGGACCTAATTTTACTTGAAAGGAATGAGCTTTAGAAAGAAATAGGTTTAAACTTCCTCTGCTCCATTGCCCATCATTGCTAGAGGCTCCATTAAAATAGGCCCATCTCTTGGTTTGATCAATAATTTGTACCATGACCACTCTTAGGGGGGTTGTGTAGGAAAGGCCTTTTTTCCTTTGGGAAATGACTTAAAATAACCAACAATTCATCATCTACATGCTCAAGGACTGAAATTTTGTCTTGAAAATTGGATTTGTTCCTAGCCAACCACACCCTCCAACATATAGCCAGTGGGAGGGCTTTAAATGCATGCCAACTTGGGTTTAAAAGTCATGCCTTCTAGGTTCCATCCAAATCTTCTCCATCCCATGCACCTATGTGTTCCAGGAATTCCTATACACTTTCTATACCTATTGATAAAGTAGGCATGTCATGAAAATATGTGTTGCATTTTCATAATTATTTTTACACAAGGAGCACCATCATAGCCCATTCATAAATCTTCTTTACAAGTAATCCCAAGTGGGGACTTCCTCTATTAGACACCACATGAGTAGTTTTCATTTAGCAAGACACTTGGATTTCCAAACAAATTTCCACCACCATTTCTAATCTGCTAAAACTCTGCCAGCCATTAGGGAGATATATCTAAGCTTGCAGGTGTAGTTTCTTGTAGGGGAGATACTCCAGATTAGTTCATCATCTCTATCCATAAATATTATATGGCCATGTGATAATGCTTGTGGGTAGCCTTACCACACATCTTTGCACTCATCCTCTAATCCCAATTCTTTGGAAGATAGCCATCTTTGTATCCAAATTGATGAATTCACAAAGTTGGCTATAATAATAATAATAATATGATGTGAAGGCCTTATTTCATTTTCAATAACCCTTATTTAATTTTCAGATGGTGATGATCTGTAACCTTGATATCAGATTGATTATATAGCTTAGTCGAGCATTTGTGCATATCCAACCACTTATACTTTAATCATCACACCTATTTCATGGAAGCTAACATAAGATATATGTGTTTTTTAATAAATTATAAAGATTCTATAAATGAATTTTAGTTATTATATTTAAATTTCAATAACGAATAGTAGTTATCCTATAGAAATTGTATTATTTTTAAATTACCAACTTGATATAATTATGTTGATGGAATCATATTTTATTTTATTTAATTGTATTGACTCTATAACTTATGCTACTAGTTTTATTTCTAACAATGTATTAACAAGAAAATATTCTAGATGTTTTTGAATCCTCTATTAACACAAAGAGGATTGAAAATTGTCTATTATTACATGGTTCAACATAATATAGAAAACCTAATTTATGTCCTTCCTTTTATGTTATGATATTAACCTGCAAGACGATACCAGAATACCAAATATGCGAAGAAATATACCCAGAACATAAAACAAGAGCAATAATAGCAAGTACTTTATTATTCAGAAAGCAAAGTTCACTTGCCTCTTCGAGGGGGCAACCTCTAATAGAGCTGAGCTCGATTACAAAATAAGACACGATGCTCCTTGCAGGGAGTCTCTATCCTTTGTATAGGATTCATACATGCAATACCATGGGGAAATACCATGGTTCTTATTAATACCATGTATCTAATACCATGGCCCATTTGCAACTAACTGTGGTCCCATCATTAAATGCGGGTTAACCACTTACAATTATTAATATGGGCTTTATTGACTCTTTACTTAACTATAACTATGACTCAATCCTATTACATAAATAAGGAGGTTAGGGTGGGACCCTAACATACCCTCCCCCATAAGAATAGCCTTGTCCTCAAGGTTGAAGTTGTGGAAACTGCTGAAGAATAGTGGTTGGTTCCCAGGTTGCATCTTCTGGAGAGGTGTCTTTCCACTTGATGAGGACTTCCTTGATCATGCGGCCACGTAGGTGTTGTTCTCATGTGTCCAGGACTTGTTTAGGTTGGAGCCAGATTAACCCTTCTTCATCCAGTTTAGGTAAACTGGTTTGAATTCCGCAATTGTTCCCAACCACTTTCTTGGAGCATGATACATGGAAAATTAGATGGAATTTTGCAGTGGGTGGCAAAGCTAGCTTGTAGGCCACTTCTCCAATGCACTGAAGTACTTGATATGTTCCGTAGAATTTTGGAGATAGTTTCTGACAACCCTTGTCTTTGAGTGATGTTTGCTTATATAGTTGCAACCTCAAAAATACCTAATCCCTTTCTTGAAATTGGGATTCTGAGCGATGCTGATCTACCTATTGCTTCATACAGTTTTGAGCTTGATGAAGATTCTCTCTAATATGGGCGAGCATGGTTGTGCGGTTCTATAGGAGTTTATCCACTGCTTTTACCTTTGAGCACCCCTTAATATAAGAAGTAGGGGAAGGAGGGAGTTTACCATAAACGGCTTCATATGGAGTCATTTTGGTGGTGGCATGATATTTGGTGTTATACCACCATTCAGCTAGAGGTAACCACTGTACCCAGAAATGTTGCTTTTTTGAAGTGAAACACCTAAGGTAGGTTTCCAAACATTTGTTGATTGCTTCAGTTTGACCATCAGTTTGTGGATGATAAGAAGTACTGAGTTTTAGTTGGGTACCTTGTAGCCTGAAGAGTCCCTGCCAAAAATTACTAGTGAAGACCGGGTCACAATCAGAAATAATGGAAGTGGACATGCCATGCAATTTGAAGATTTGATCCATGAAATATTGAGTGACCAGATTCAGTGTAAAAGGGTGGGTTAGGGTGCAAAAATGAGCATACATAGAAAGTCTGTCCACAACCACCATGATGACTGACTTGTTTACTAACTTTGGAAGATTTGTAATGAAATCCATAAAAACCTTCGTCCGTATTGATGCTGGGATGGGTAATGGTTGTAATGTATGTGGTGCTTTGAATGTCTCTCTTTTGTGGCATTGACAGATCTCCCATTCCGCTACAAAAGTAAGAATGTCCTTTTTCATGCCTGTCCAAAAAAATGATCTTCGAGTGCGAGAATGTGTCTTTTGAAAGCCTGAATGTCCTGCAGCGGGGGATGAGTGCAACTCCACTAGAATGTAGCTTTTGAGGGTGGATGTTGGTGATATTATGACTCTGTCCTTGTAGCAAAGAATCTCATCCTGCCACGAGTAGCCCTTGGTGGAATTTTGATCTGCCTGCAATTGAGTAATGAGTTAGGAGAGCCAGGAATGTGAAAACCATTCCCTGCGAGCCTCTTCAATCCATTCTATAATGGGAAGGGAAATTACGAGCAGGGTACTTTCCTCCTCAAATTGGCGAGATAATGCATCTGCTACAATATTTTCGCACCCTTTCTTGTAAATTATCTCATAATCATATCCCAACATTTTGGTGAGCCATTTATTTTGTTGTGGTGAGGATAGGCGTTGCTCCAAAAAATATTCAAGGCTTTGATGGTCTGTGCATATTTGGAAGTGTCGCACCAATAAGTAAGGTCGCCAGGTATCTACTGCATGTAAGATGGCCATCATCTCCTTCTCATAGGTAGATTGTCGCAGATTCTTCCCACTTAGTTGTTAGCTTGTGAAGGCCAAGGGTCGACCTTCTTGCATTAAGACCGCCCTAATACCCATAGCCGAAGCATCGCATTCAATGACAAAAGATTTGGTGAAGTCGGGTAGTGCTAAGATTGGAGTGGAACACATGGCATTTTTGAGAGCTGTAAAGGCCTGTTGCGCTTCATCATTCTAGAGGAATGAAGTTTTCTTGAGGAGTTGAGTGAGGGGCCTCGTAAGGTGACCATAATTGTAGACAAATTTGCGATAGTAGCCCGTGAGACCCAAAAATCCTCTCAGACTCTTCAAGGTCTTAGGTTGAGGCCAATCCTGCATTGCCTAGATCTTTTTGGGGTTGACCCTGACACATTCATGCCCCACAATGTGGTGCAAATACTCAACCTCTTCCATGCCAAAAGAACACTTGGACATCTTAACAAATAATTTATGCTCGCGGAGCAGTTGCAAGAGTAGATCTACATGCTGAAGATGTGTGGCCCAAGTGTGACTGTAGATGAGGATGTCATCGAAGAAAACAAGGACAAGTTTTCTGAGATATGGTTTGAGCAGGTGGTTCATAAGGCTCTAAAAAGTAGATGGGGCATTACAAATACTGAATGGCATGACCAGGAACTCATAATGGTCTTCATGAGTTCTGAAAGCAGTCTTTGGAATGTCAACTTCTTTCATGTGAATTTGGTGATAGCCCGAGTGGAGATCAAGCTTAGTGAAGAATTGAGCCCCATTTAGTTCATCTAGCAAATCATCAACAATCGGGATGGGAAATTTATCTTTGACTGTCAACTTATTTAGGGCCGTGAAGTTTGGACACATATGGCATTCCCCATCTTTCTTGAGCACCATGACCACCGATGATGAATAAGGACTAATTTTGGGACAAATGGCGCCTGCTTCCAAAAGTTCCTTGATTATTTTTTCTATTTCATTCTTTTGGGTGAACATATATCTATATGGGTGCACATTTGGTGGTTGGGCCCTTGGGACCAAAGTGATGCTATGATCATGTTCCCCTCTCGAGCGTGGAAGCTCATGAGGCTTGGAAAAGACTGGTAGATGGTTATTTGAGATCTGTTGCATCTCAGGATGAATCAGAAGAGAATTCAATTCGAAGGCCTGGATGGCATTAAATTGAGCTATAACTCCATGATGGCCCTTTTTTAACAATTTTTCCATCCGATGTGAGCTGATGATAGAGGGAGCTCTCGCCTGGAGTCCACGGAGGGTATGTGTGTCATTCTTCTGCTTAAAGCTCATATATAACTTGTAGAATTGAGGCTTTTGTGATGCATCATAGTTATAAGAAGAATTTCGGCATAAATCACATATGGAAAGACCTTTGTCGATGCGTTTCGGACCAACTAGTGTGGTTCATCGTCAGGACAAGTTGAAGAAACAGATCCAGCCTAGCAAGTTAAATAGTAGCCGTTGGAGTCTCTGCTCGGACTATTTAACTTGCTAGGCTGGACCTGTTTCTTCAACTTGTCCTAATGATGAACCACACTAATTGGTTCGAAACGCGTCGACAAAGGCCTTTCCATATGTGATTTACGCCAAAATTCTTCTTATAAATCCTGGAAATCCGTTGTGATTGGGTCAAGTGTGCAAAGCCATTCAGCACCTAGGACAATGTCGTACCGTCCCATGTGTATGGCAAACATGTGGGCCTTTAACTGATAATCCCCCATTTGAAGTTTGACATTTTCACAACGGCCTTCACATTTCATTGTTCCCCCATCAGGAATTTGGACTTGGAAGTTAGAAACTACTTGTACAAAACAATGCACTGCTTCCACGATTCTTTGATGGATAAAATTATGTGTACTTCCACTATCAATCAAGACTATTATTGGGTGATGCTAAATTAAACCTTCGATTTTGAGAGTTTGAGGCGAAGAAATCCCTGCCAAAGCATGCAGTTAAATAATTGGTTCTTCAGGTACATTGTCCTTCTGGTTGTCCTCTTCTTCCTCCTCTGGTTCCTCAAGTGGTGGGGCTTCCCCCAATGAGATATGATTAGTAGCATCAATTTGAAAAAAAATGGGCTCCTTTCATTTATGCCCAAGGGAGTATTTTTCATCACAGTAGTAACATAATCCCTACTTTTTTCTTTTTGCCATTTCTGTAGGTGACACCTTTTGAACCTTGAGTATTTGGGTAGTGCTATGAGCTTGTGGGGGGTGACCCTTGGCGGTGAAATTTGGGAAATTGGACTGGGCCGCTAACGCACGTTCTACTTCACAAGCTATCCTAGAAGCCTCCAGCCATGAGGGAGGGTGGTGCAGTCAGACGTGAGCTTTCATGGCCTCTTTAAGACCACTAATAAAACATTCCGTGTAGATCTCATCTTGTAGACCTAAAGTACGGAAAGCTAATGCTTCAAAGGCTGTAATATATTCATCCACTGTTCCAATATGTCGGAGCTTAGTGAGATGACCCAAAAAAGCAGAGTCATGGTCAAAGCGATCCATAAGAGCTTTTTTGAATGTGTCCCAATTCAAGGGCCTTCCATAGCAACGTTGATGCCATTGCCACCATTTCCATCTTTCATTGTCCAAGTAAATGATCCCCACACTAAGCTGAGTGGCATTATCTAAGATGTAATTCAGATTGAAATATTTCTCCATTTGTGCTATCCATTCTACCAGGTGAGAACCATCAAATTTATGCATGTCCAGCTTGGGTGGTCGATGATGGGATTGTTGGTGGGTGCCGCAGAGGTGAAGAGAGTGGCTAGACTCACCCTCACTGTGTCCATTGCCAATATATGCCTCCTTGTGGGCTTCTGCCTTGCCCATAGAGAGTGTTGTAGTTATTTTCGTCATCTGCTCTTAGATGTCTTTCAAGGATGCTTCAAGGTGGTCTATCCTTTCATTCGCCATAGCTTGATTTCTAGTTTATAGCATCGAGCCGATTTACTTGAAATTTAGGACCACCCAGATTTTTTTTGGCACTAACAATTGAATGGTACCACCTTGCTCAACTCGTCATCCTAATTATTATGGGCTAAGTCACCAATAATCGTCCCAGGGGGTCTCAGACTCGTTTTTTTTACTCCTAACAGAGTTTTACTCCTTGCTTAGGAATACTGCAGTCGGTGAATCCCTGAAATGTCAATGCTACCAAAAGTCCTGCGAAAATCGCACCAAGGTATAGGAACCCACACAACTACTCAGATCTGGATGGTGGATTTGAGGGATCTGAGAGATCTAAATTGCTAATCTGATAGATCTGAATGGCTGAACTAATTGCTGCTGTAGATCTGATGGATCTAATATATCAGAATGGCTATTCTGAAAAATCTGAATGGCAGAATTGATTGCTATTGCTGCTGCAAAACCCCACTTGTGAGCTCTGATCTGGCAGAGATTATGCATGATCCAGAGATAGAGAATGGAACTAGGGTCTCTAGGAGTGTCAAGTGCTACAGATCGCAATATACATAAGGGTCTAATAGTAGTACTCGACCCAATTTTTCAGGGCACTAACCAAGGAGGATCAACCATACCCTTAGTTGTACAACCCAACTACCCTATCATACAAGTGAGTAATCTCTCTGAGTGTTGTTCTCGGTGTACTGTAGTAGCAAGACAACTGACGGTTTATCTATGGCGAGGTTTCAAGGGAGCTAGGGGGCTTCTGATATACCCAGAAGGTACTTGGAAGACAGTCTGTGCGCAGTTTTGTCTAATGTGCTACTACTCGAAGGGGTATCCACAGGGGTTACAAGGGAGTCCAACAAGCATGACCACCTCTTGTATTTCCTGCATGCATGCCTCTCCAAATCCATAGGTTTATGCACTCAATGACAGATCCTGTGGTCTAAAGACGCTGGAACACATCTCTAGCCAAACAAAAAATTGCTAAAAAATGGAGATCCCACTGACCCTGGAAAGCACTCTGATACCACTTGTTATGCTCTTAACCTACAAGACGATACCAGAATACCAAATATGTGAAGATATATACCTAGAACATAGAACAAGAGCAATAATAGCAAGTATTTTATTATTTAGAAAGCAAAGTTCACTTGCCTCTTCGAGGGGGCAACCTCCAATAGAGCTGAGCTCGATTACAAAATAAGACACAATGCTCCTCACAAGGAGTCTCTATCCTTTATATAGGATTCATACATGCAATACCATGGGGAAATACCATGGTTTTTATTAATACCATCTATCTAATAGCATGGCCCATTTGCAACTAACTGTGGTCCCGTCATTAAATGTGGGTTAACCACTTACAATTATTAATATGGGCTTTATTGACTCTTTACTTAACTATAACTATGACTTGATCCTATTACATAAACAAGGGGGTTAGGGTGGGACCCTAACATTTTACCAATTTGTTTAGTTGTAAATAACAAACTTATCATGTAAACAATTTCCCTCTTTTTCCAAAATGTTCTTTAACTTGAAGAAGTGATACCAATTTTTTTAATGATGTTGTAACATGCAGATGATTGAAAATTACTAACAAATTTTTTTTTTGAATACTAGCATGGCTAAAAGTCATCCATAAATTGTCATGGATATTCCACTAGATTGTTTGTCACAATAGGTATGATAACATTATACTAAAAATATGAAATCTACATTACGAGGGTTTATTTTCCTTAGACTTCTAGATTTATTAAGTTACTATTTTTATGCATGCAATATAGAAAATGTAGAAAATAGAGAAGAGAAATAAATAAAATCGCTCACAACCATAATAACATAATATATGACATAGAAAACCCTTTTGGGAGAAAACCCTACTAGAAGATGAGGATTATTTTCTCTCTCTCTAAATGTGAATGGATGCAAGTACAAAGAAGTGGTACCTACGATTCGTGGGATGCTATAGTGCGTAATCCTTCCATGTTTTTTTCTCTCTCTCTATCCATTCTCATGTACTCTACTCATATTTTATTGATATCTTTCTAAAATAACTATATATAATGGAGTAAACTCTCCTCATCTATGCAACGAAATACACTCAAACATAATGTAGCCCATTTTCTTCCAAGTGGCTCGGTCATAACACAATGCAATAACCCACAAGTGGTTAAGTTTGACTCCTTCAACTCTTAACTAGATTTAGAATATTGACTCTTATAGAGTACGTTTCATCATGATCACATAGTTATCCCATTTTTCTTAAATAATGGGAGATGAAATTACATCCTCTCAAATCATGGTGGTCAAAATAGGAAGGTCAACTTTCAGGTGGATAAACTATTACATAAGAAATCTGATTGAGGTGATTCTTGAATTGTTGGAAAGGTCTTTGTCCATAGAATAATGTTAGGGGAAGTAACACTTGAGAAGAAAAATTTTACCACTCGAAAAAATTCCATTTTATTCCTCAAACTACTTTTACAAGGTTTCAAAGCCCAATTTGCGAAATTAAAAACATCAAGTAAAAAAGGTCTTGTGAGTTGATTCCTCCACGTTTTCCACTCTCAAAGAATTAATATGGATGAAAAATAATATATCTATTCAATAAGGGTCACAGAACCAACAAATCACATGTTATTAAGTTGAGATGGAATTAAAATTGAATTTAGATCACCATAATAATGAATATAAGTTGAAAGCTAGATGAACCCAACAATAAACTTATTTATCACCAGTTTTCATAAAAAATGATTTTTCGAAAAATAAATTAAAATAATTTTTAAAAAACAGAAGTGATTGAAACAACAGTAATTGAAACACTTACCAAGATACACTAGCTAACACATTGACAATGCAAGTCATATTAATATTGACACAATAAGCAATACACTAAATAGTTATCAAGGAGAATAAGTACTTGTCACTAGTTATTGAGTGTAAATGGTGGAAAAAAAAACCCAACCACCTTATTAATGATCATAGGTCAATGTTCATATGTCGAACTATCTCATTTACAACCCTTGTATGCAAAAATTCCAATTTCTCATGCAAAGGAATATGAACAAAATTGATTATGACCTTTCAATCAAGCCATTAGTAAAAGATAAAAACGCAATAGGAGCGTCATAAAGTAGCTAACCTAGTAAAATTGTAATCACTTCAATGGAGCCACAAATAAATAGTTACATTGGCCCAACCAATGTTTATAGATGTCACTCAAATTTTCATGACCAACAGATTCTTCTCATATATTCTTGAGCTTGAAGGATTGCAAATTGAAAGCCAAAATACCTTACCAATGACATATATGCATAAACATTTGTTACATAATTCTATATTCACAAATATTTTGCGCTTACTAGGTGGATAGGGTTGTAGCTAGAAGCTAATAACCCTAGAAATGACCAAAAAAAATCTTCACACAAACATATGAAACAATGTGCTCACTTCTATAAACCTGACAAAGATGATGAATAACTCATTAGTCATTAATTTTTGCATGGAGGAGACCAAATTATTAGAGAATTTTTGAGGTAAAAACTAGGCCTCAATACAAAAATGTACAACCAAAATCAACTTTATAATAACCAATAGGATTCAAGATGACGATGTGAACCATGGGGGGTGATTCACTATTTTTGGAGTACAAGTAAAAAGACTAAAAAAAAGTGAAAAAAAACTATTTTCAACTCCTATTTTCAACTTATCTCCCTATAGTTTTACTCAAACTTCGAGTGAAAGCACTCATTGGATGCTAACTTTAAATCTTCATCCAAGGAGTACCCACATTACATACTTTCGATGGACCCTGCCACATGGAAATTGGGAAATGAAAAGTTACTGCGATCATGGTTTTTCATGTATTTCTCATTTTGCATCTAGTAGGTTCCATGGAAAGTATGAAACACGGGTAATCTCGGGATGAGGAATTAAATTTTTCATCGAACAAGTTTGCTCGCTCGAAATTTAAGTAAAACCATAGGGAGATAAGTTGAAAATATGAGTTGCAAAAATAGTTTTTCCTTTTTTACCTTAAAATTTTTATGATGTAACCTAATTGTATTTTATTATTTTCACTATTCTTTTATAATATTCCTTAGGAGGTTCATTTTAGACCTCAAAATTTCTCTAATGTAAGAAAATGATATATCCTCAATACTAGAGTCACAAGTGTGCCTATGCATAAGGAGAAAGAAAGAAGATTGAAAAATTTGGAGTTTCCCACTTTCCTTGAGATAAGTGGCATGGAGAAAATGATCTACTATCCTGCCACACACTATACCCTACCCACCCTAATATACTCTAAATATTTTTATATCGTTTCAAAATTTAGTCTAGCTTAGGATTAAAATCCCTCCCATGATTTACAATAACATCCCTTCTAATATCAATTGAATCCAACCCTTAATAAAACTTATTTATTTTTCCTCATTGATCAATTTAACTATATTGTAAATATTTTATTGTTCATGCAAACATGGAGTCTTGTAGTACATGAAAATTAGATTTTAGTTTTTATTTATGATATAAATTGTTCCAAATAGAATGCACAAGGGATTACGTTTCCATTGTTTTTTGGAAAATAAGGAAGTAGGCTATATATATGTTTGTGGCAAAACACTTTCGTGATTGAAGCATAGAGAAAAGAATAATGTCAAAGTAGATTGTCAATGTGGAATGATAAGGTAGAGAAAAAAGTGACCAATAGGGTATAAGCTCAAGGCTCAATCCATAAACATTAGATAAATTTTCTAGTATAAAATGACAGTTATAATGAAAATAATCAAATAAGAGATATGTTGTCAGGGGGAAAGAATGAAACTACCTTTTTTAATCATATTTTAGTCTTCTTTTCTTTATAGTTCCACTCAAATTTCAACTTGGAGCATTCATTATAAGAATGCTTTATTTTCAAAGAAACATTTATTTTCATGTATTTCTAGTTTATCTCACTATGGGTCTATCAAAATTATGTAGAATGAGTATTATTTGAATTTGAAATTTAATTATAAATGCAATGAGTTCTGACACTTGAAAATTTGTGTAAGCCCATAATGAGATAAACTGAAAATAAAATTAGAAATATTATTTTCCTTTCCTTCTAAAACTATTTACCCTTATGGTTGACATCATCATCTTCAATCCTACTAGTTTTATTAAGTTTATTATGATAATACATTTTTCCCTTGAAAACCATTTTTAAGGTAAAAATTTATCTTTTGCATACCACAAGCACAAGGCAGAAGATAGTAGGCGAAATTAATTTGGAGTTTCCCACTTTTCTGGAGATGAGTAGCATGGAGAAAATTATTAACCATCCTTCAATATACACTAACCTTCCATGCCTACTGTAATATACCCTATACACTAACCTACCATTTGTTTAATTTAACATATCCTATATTTAAAATCTTGAGCCTTGCTGTGCTTGTAAATCATATGTCAGTTTGATTTATGATATGACATCATATTTAATTCTTTAAATAAATATTTGTGTTTCCATCCAATTCATCTTGATTGTTTAGTGAAAATCTTTATATACAGTCAAGATCTCCTCTTCAATAGAAATAGATCTCAAGACAATCTAAAATTACTAATCCCAATTTGAATAGAGTTGTGCCTTATTTGACTTGTGAGAGGACTTATATGTATTATAAATAATTTTGTTTGTATTTAATTACATATAATTGAATTATTACTATTGTGAATAATATTAATTTTTAGCTTCAAAGGTAACCTGCCATCTAAAGATGAATCGACACTAGTGAGTGGTATTCATGACAAAAATAGTCAAAGTGGTAGTGCACTAGTCCCATCCTAGACTCATGCATTAGTAAAGGACAATAAGGAGGTCAAAAACATAGGTATTAAATGTGGAAATTCTTTTTCAATTATCTATACATTTAATTTTGGAAATTTGAATTCATAAGAAAACATAGATTTTAATGCATATGTTTTTTGGTCTAACTTTTAGAGGTTCATACTAGAGAAAATAGTCCTACATCATCTCCACTCTTGAAGAATTCTATTACATAAATCACCAACATCAAGATACCAATATAATACAACTAGTTTTGTAGGGAGATCCTAGCTATTCCTCATAATAGCACCACTTGAAAATTAGTGTAAGTGATGCTAGAGAGTCTTGATTCATGGATTTATCTATAATGGAGGGAGAGTAGAAATTTTTTATTTTTATCAAGAGGAGGAGGACCTAAGTGATGGATATACATAACCCGGATGCAATGAAACTTGCAACAAGAGTTCATGATGTCAGGGATATATAATTTCAAATATTATTTCATAGTTTGGGGGGGGAAACCACTTAAAATATCAGAGTTTAAATTTGAGGTTATATTGTATCAAATTTATGATATATTTATTGCCATGACACATATTTTCCCACGATGAAGAGCTTCCATCATATTTTGTGATACATATGTATGTTAATTTTGTGTTGCACATTTAGATTGACTATAGCAACACAACAAGGTTTTTGTGATATTGATATGGGATTTTTTTTATGACCATATTTGGGTTCATAGAGACCCTAATACCATACCACCTCCTATGATATTGGTACTATTATTGAGTATTGGGATATCATTTTACCTAATTATTTAGTCTATCACATCTCTCATTTGATGAGAGGGATGCAATGGAGAGCACATGCAATTTGTTTTCATTTGTGTTTCAGTGCTTTAGCTTGGGAGATATCCACAAAGCATGATTTGTTATGGGTATACAATGGTAAACTTATCTTGATAACCTACAAGGATTTATTGCAATATGTTATGAATGCTCAGGGTGTGTATCTTTTGTTTGAAAGAGAGACACAGGTTGGTTCATAGAGATGAAGTGTAGTTTTGTTTGATTATGTATACTTAATTTATTTATATTAGTTATCAATTGATCATATTAATACATTAAAAACTAATGCATTAGTTAATATTCTTTTATTTCTATAGAATGTAATTATTGGAAGAGATTTATGTTAGAAAATTATATATTACAGAGCAATGGAACACATAGAATATAGCATAAATATAAACACAGAAAATGCATAAAACCAAAGAGACACAGATATACATGGTTCACCCAGTTTGGGCTACGTCCACCTCGAACAGCAAATCCTTCATTTCTATTATCCAGCAAAATGAAGAGATACAACCTACAACAGATCCACTGTAATATCCTCTGTTTTCTCTCACAATCTCACCTCTCTGTTTCTCGCTCAAAGAATACACATCTATTACACAACCTCAAATACAATGCCCCCATACAAAGAGAGGGGTTTCCTTCTAGGGAAAAAACCCCTAAATTAAACATAAATTCTACCGTCAGATCATCCACCTAATGAACGACCCAAATTGACTAGAAATTACTATATTTTTACAAGGCAATTTTACATTTGTTTTAAGCTTTGGGGACACTGCCCCTGAAACCCCCATCGGGGGACGGCTGGCTTCCGAAACCCCCAGCTAGGGGGGATCGGCTCCCCCGAACCCCCGCAGGGGGGATAAGTCCCCCCACATCCCCCCGCGTGGAGGGGTGTACAAACTTCCTGGGGTGTATATCCAGATGAAACAAAGACCTCTGAACAATCATGCTCCATACCCAACAATCTCCCACTTGGAGAATGATTGTAGCAACTCAATCGCTGCTTCATTTGCTGGACAATGACTCCTCTTTGGACCTAGTTGTTTCTCATCTTCATAGTCATCCTTTAAGACTGATTGAAACTGAGCATATTCTGAGTTTCTCCCTAGTTGCAACTTTTGTTAGCATATCTGCAGGATTCTAGCTAGTGTGTATCTTTTGTAGCTTCAACTCTCCATCTTCCAACACTGATCATATGAAATGGTACTTGAGCTATATGTGTTTAGTCCTGGAATGAAATGCTGAGTTCTTTGCAAGATGAATGGAACTTTGGATATCACTGTATAACGTGCCCATATCATGCTTCTTACCCAATTCACCCATAAACCTTTGTAGCCAAATCATTTCTTTACTAGCCTCTATAGCATCAACATACTATGCTTCTATTGTTGAAAGAGAAACAACACTTTGGATTTTTGAAACCCAACAGACAGTTGTTTTACCTATAATAAATACGTATCCTGTAGTGCTCCTCTTGTTATCTCTGTCACCTACCATATCTGCATCAACATATCCCTATAGAGAAATGTTTGAACCACCAAAGCATAATGTTTGACTTGTGGTACCTTTCAAATATCTGAGAATCCATTTCACTGCTATCCAATGTTCCTTTCCTAGATTGTTCATGTACCTGCTTACAACTCCCACTGCATGTGCAATATCAGGCCTTGTGCAAACCATCGCATACATTAAGCTTCCAACTGCTGATGCATATGGAACTTTAGACATATAATCCATGTCTTCTTGGGTCTTTAGGCACATTTCCTTACTAAGTCTGAAATGGCTAGCAAAAGGTGTGCTAACCAGTTTTGCATTGTGCATATTAAATCTTTTCAACACCTTTTGTATGTACTCATTTTGAGACAATGTTAATTTGTTATTTTTCCTGGCTCTAGTTATTCTCATACCAAGGATTTGTTTTGCAGCTCCAAAATCCTTCATTGCAAATAAATTTGCCAATTTTCTTTTGAGCACATTTATTTCCTGCATGTTAGACCCTGCAACAAGCATGTCGTCCACATACAATAACAATATAATGTAGCTACCATCATTTTGTTTTTCTAGATAAACACAATGATCAGAGTGACATCTAGTATAACCTTGTTCAAACATACAACTTGTCAAATTTTAGATACCATTGCCTTGGAGCCTGTTTTAAGCCATACAAGCTCTTCTTCAACCTACACACTATTTTCTCCTTCCCTTTTACCTCATATCCTTGTGGCTATTGCATATATACCTCTTCCTCTAAATCCCCATGGAGAAAGGCTGTCTTTACATCTAACTGCTCAAGATGCAAATCTTCAACTGCTACTAGACTTAAAATAGTTCTGGTTGAAGTCATTTTAACAACAGGAGAAAATATTTCATCAAAATCAATACCTTTCTTCTGTACAAACCCCTTCACCAAAAGTCTAGCTTTGTACCTCTGTTTTCCTCCATCTTCTTCCTTTAGCCTGTAAATCCATTTATTCTACAATGTCGTTTTACCTGCAGGAAACTTGACTAAGTCCCAAGTCTGGTTATGCATTAAGGAGTCCATCTCTTCTTCCATGGCTAGCTCCCACTTCTTCCTACTTTCAACCTGCATTGCTTCTTCATAACATTCGGGTTCACCAGAATTAGTCAAAAATAAATAATATAATGAAGGAGAGTATCATTTAGAGGGTATACTTATCCTGGTAGATCTTCTGACACCACTTTCAGGTGTTTGGGGTGCCTGTTGTTGTTGTTGGGGTTGTTGTTGTTGTGGTTGTTGATTATTATTATTTTCAGACATCTTTACTTTTTCAGTGATTTCATCAAGAGCTGTGTATTCCTTGTTTCCTTTTTCCTGTTTCTTTTCGTATAACTGATTCTTATACAAGACCTTTTCATTGAATATTACATCTATGCTCCTAATGATTTTGTGATTTTCGTAATCATATAAGTGATAACCAAAATCATTAACACCATATCCAATAAAGGTACATTTCTTTGACTTTGCCTCAAGCTTTGTTCTATTTTCTTTATCAATATGGACAAAGGCCTCACAACCAAAAGGCTTAAAAAAAGAGTAGTTTACCTTTTTACCTGTCCATGCTTCCTCCAGAACACCACCATCCAAGGAACTTGAAGGCCCTCTGTTTATTAGATAAACAATAGGATTTACAACATCTGCCCAAAACTGTAAAGGCAATCCTGCATGCAATCTCATGCACCTTGCACGCTCCATGATTGTCATGTTCATCCTTTCTGACACACCATTTCTTGTGGTGTTCTTGGAACTGTCTTCTCTCTGCAAATTCCATGCTCTAAACAGTACCTATCAAACTCTTTGCTACAATATTCACCTCCATTGTCTGATCTGAGACACTTCAATTTCTTTCCTATCTCAATCTCAACCAAGCTTTCCATTTCTTGAAAGTATCGAATACATCAGATATATTATTAATACAATAAATCCAAGTTTTTCTAGTTGCATCATCAATAAAAGTAACATAATAACAAGAGCCACCGAGAGATGATACCTGAAGGCAGGTCCCCATACATTTGTAGCCACACAGCCTCTAATTTTTCGCTCTATTTTCTTTCCCGAACTCTGAGATATCTGACCTCTTTTGGTTTTCCATACAATGCAAATCCTCATAAGAAGCCAAATCAAACATTCTCAAACCTGGCAAAAAATTCCTTGAGTGAAGAATCTTCAATCCCTTTTTCAACTCATGTGTCGAGCCTATGATGCCATAATGTTGCATCTACTCCTTTGGAAGTTAAAGCATTAACAGAGTTAGAAATACCATTGCATAAATACAATGTACCAACATTTTCACCTATTTCTATTACCAGGGCTCCTTTGGTGACCTACCAAGCTTTATCTATGAAAGTTGTCACACAACCTTCACCGCCTAACTACCCCGTTGAAATCAAATTTTTCTTCAGATCTGGAACATGCCTTACCTCATTTAGTAACCATTGGTTTCCATTCTGATATTTTACAAGAACCTTACCCATTCCAACAATTTTAAAGGGTTTATCATCACCCAAACGAACTTGTCCAAAGTCTCCTTGAACATAGTCATGAAAGTATTTCTTATCAGGTGTGGCATGAATGAGGCCCCTGAATCTACCACCTAGGAATTAGTAATATTTTCAAAAGAAAGAATAAAAGCATCTTGTAACACCTCACCTGTCACATTTGCTTCATGATTGTTTTCTTGTTGTGCATCTCCTTATTTTCCTTTCCTAGATCTACAGTCTTTCTTTAAGTGTCCTTTCTTTCTGCATTTCTAGCACACTATCCCAAATATGGACTTGGATATGCCTTTTTTTGATTTACTGCAATATCTTGAGCTCTTTCCTCTTTCCATTTTTCTTCCCCTAGACTCTGCACTTAAAGCATTACCTGATGTCTCACCGGAGCTTTTGCATCGCATTTCCTCGCTAAGGATAGCACTAACAACATCATCAAACTTTAAAGTACTAGATCCAGAAACAAAGTTACTAATGGCCATTGCTAAACCATTCCAACTTTCTGGCAATGAGAACAAGAATAACAGAGCTCTAACTTCATCATCAAAGTTTACCCCTACAGAACTTAACTGACTTGTAACAGTACTAAAATCATTTAAATGGTCTGCAACAAATCCACCTTCTGACATCTTCATATTAAATAACCATTTCATAAGAAATACCTTATTTGAGGCGGAGGGTTTTTCATATAGTTTCGCCAATGCCTTAATCAAACCCTCTATTGTTGTTTTCTTCGAAATGTTGAAGGTGATCGATGCTGTGAGGCACAACCGTACTGTTCCAAGTGCCTTTCTATCGAGAAGGTTCCATTCTTCATCCATCATACCCATCGGCATCTTTGTTTTTCCACTCAATGTTAGGTACAGATCTTTTTGATACAGATAATCTTCCATCTGCATCTTCCACAGTGAGAAGTTTTGGCGATTAAATTTCTCAACCCTAAACGTACCATCTTCCGCCATTGCTCCCACTCGAATGAGGAACCCTTCTTTCCTACGAGTTTATCAACCAAATAGACCTTCGGCTTTGATACCAGTTGTTAGAAAATTATATATTACAGAGCAATGGAACACATAGAATATAGCAGAAATATAAACACAGAAAATGCATAAAACCAGAGAGACACAGATATATGTGGTTCACCCAGTTTGGGCTACATCCAACCTGAACAGTCGGTCCTTCCTTTCTATTATCCAGCAAAATGAAGAGATACAACCTACAACAAATCCGCTGTAATATCCTCTGTTTTCTCTCACAGTCTCACCTCTCTATTTCTCGCTCAGAGAATACACATCTATTACACAACCTCAAATACAATGCTCTCATACAAAGAGAGGGTCGCCTTCTAGGGAAAAAACCATAAACTAAACATAAGTTCTACCGTCAGATCATCCGCCTAATGAAAATCCCCCCCACGCCCCCCCGCATGGAGGGGTGTACAAACGTCCTGGGGCATACATCCGGCTGAAACAAAGACCTCTGAACAATCATGCTCCATACCCAACAATTTACTCTAGTGAAAGTGTGTTTCTCATCCATGCATGAAAAATAGAGGAGACCTAGTTAGTATATGGTTGATTTATAGATGTTTCAAATGATGTAAATTATATGTTTTCTTACGTAGTTACACTTCATTATTTCATCCCAAATTTATCGCATCCCCTGTCATTATATTATACAAGGTAAAGATAAATGCATTGTCAATGATTGAAATCGTGCCTAAGCATAAGCCCGTAAAAAAACCCAAATATCCATATATAACCCCTAATATGGACATAAGTACTCAAATTTATTGCTCAATTGATGAGGCACAATTTGGGAATCAATGCAATTGAACCCAAGTTATACATCAATTTTTTATACAATGGTTATAACAGATATTTATTGGGATGAGAGTGTTAGGTAAACTTGACTCAGGATAGAGTCAAAGTTGACTAGGTTAAAAAGTGATGGTTTTGGGGCACATGGTCTTGTGCACCCATAGTATTCTGCCTGTGGTATTATATGTAATGGAACTTATAAAAGGCTGGAAGGATTTCATTTTAATGCAAGACCTAGAGGTGAGCGGTGAAGACTCACTTGGTTGAATGGGCTAGGGTTTTGGCCAATGCTAATGAGATCTTATTAGGTTGGGTTTTTCCTGCATAAACATTTTTGTTTATGTGTTTATGGCTATTGTTGGTTATTTTTATATTTATTCCTCTCAGTAATTATTTATGTTATGCAGTAAATTTCTTAACAACTAGTATCAGAGCTAGATATTGGCTTCAAAGGGGTTCTTTGATGCCAGGGGTTTATAGTGCCTGATGAGATCACTGTAGCCTTTTTACAGATCTGGGTCTGAAAAATAATGGTGGAACAATCGTACGCGGAAGAAATTTGAGTAGAATGTACGAAAGATAATGTTGTAACTACCAGGGATCACAGTAGGCGTGGGCTGCATGTAGATCAACAAAAGGAAATTGTTCATGTGGCTTCGAAAATTGTTCGTTTTCTGCTATTTGAGACCATCGGTGCTAGAATCTACGAGGTTCTCATCGGGCTCACAGTTGGAGCGGTTTGATAGAAGTTTTTTAGGAAATCAAATTTAGAGAGGATGGATCAAAATCGCAGCAGCAATAAACTAAAAAAAAAAATTAACGAAGTCAAAATTATTGCATGTAAATGGGCATACTACTGTAAGCCCTAGTAGCATGTGTACCCCTCGGTGATCACCGGTAAAGTCTGGGTTAGACCTAGGTGATAGGGGGATGTCGGGTTAACAATACCCCGGGTAAAAACTCTGAGGGGGGTAAGAGCTACAGTGAGTGGGATTGTCTCACTTAGCAGGTTTGGCTGGAGTTAGTCAAGGAACCCCAAGCCAAGTTTAAGGGGGGAATTGTTAGGTAAACTTGACTCAGGATAGAGTCAAAGTTGATGAGGTTAAACAGTGATGGTTTTGGGGCACATGGTATTGTGCACCCATAGTATTTTGCCTGTGGTATTATATGTAATGGAGCTTATAAAAGGCTGGAAGAATTTCATTGTAATGCAAGACCTGGAAGTGAGCGGTGAAGGCTCACTTGGTCGAATTGGCTAGGGTTTTGGCCAATGCTAATGAGATCTTATTAGGTTGGTTTTTCCCCGGATTTGGGGTTTTCCCACATAAACAATTGTTTTTATGTGTTTATGGTTGTTGCTGGCTATTTTTATATTTATTCCTCTCAATAATTATTTATGTTATGCAGTGAATTTCTTAACAGAGAGTTCACATTTAATTTCATCAAAAAATGGTTTAGGTATACAAGGATATTAGTATAGTAGCAATGTGGGTACATGAGCGGAATGTAAAAAATTGCATATGATGATGAGGGACCATCAATAATCTAAGTATTTGTCACAAATGTATGAATTGATGCAAAAAGGTGTATATACTTTGAAATTGAAATGCTCATTTAAATTCTAATCATAATCACGACTTTTAATAACCACTTGGATTCATATTTCCAAAGAAGTACCATGGATTTTCATGCTTTTGAGATATTGAATAACATAAGTAAAAACCTATATGTTGCCTACACAAACATTAATCACATATACGAAATTTAATTTTGAGTCAACCCATGCAACTTGAACATTATAGTTAAATTTGAAGAGATTGTTCCTTCATAAATTTTGTATTAAATTTTATCTAACTTGAATTTAGATTTAAGCTATGATACACAATGATGAAAACTATTTTAAGTTACATGGCTATTAACACTCTTGTAACAAAGTGATGGTGGGCCTAGTCTAGGTTAAAATGGCAGTGGTGATGGACATGGTGGTAATGTAGGGATTGGTACACTTGATAGAAGCGATGGCGATCATCATGGGGCTAATAGCTCCAAATAATTTAGATTTACAGTGTTTTTTCATATCTTGTTTCTTTTTTTTTCTTATTTATAGCTTGGTTTTTTAATCTATACTAAGATATAATTATGCGATCTATGAGTTTTTTTTTTACTTACAATATTTTTCAACTTTATAATGATCATTGAGTGAATACAACATGAATATTGGATGCATTTAAATTAATTTCAATATGATAAATTTCCTATTCTACATCAAACTTCAACATATCTATTTTGTAACATTTCCCGACTACTTATTGGTACTTTACAACCCCCTGTTGGTGCATTATCCATGCCCATATGGCCCTCTATAACCTAGCATTTTGAAAACTTTATCAGTTTTTTTACTTCCAATAACACCTCTAACCACCAGATGAGGCATGCCACTATGCCTATTACCACTATAAATTGTTTTTAAGGGAAAATCATTTTTTTTATTCCTTGTATTGGTGTTATGCATGTATAAATGTATTATAAAATGCTAACTCATATACCAACATATATTTTTATATTTAAGAACCTTCAATTAAAATTCACATGTAGTTCATAAGAAAACATGGAATATTGGAGAAAAAAACAAATACTCTTATAAAGTAAATACTTATATTTTATTTTCAACAATTAATTGTAGACCTTCGATGTTCCTCCCCACCATAAACCATGCTTCTCATTTTCTCTCAACAGTGGATCACCCCCAAGCTAGGGTTTCGACTCCATGTGGAAACAACTTACCCAAAACTAGGTACATGATTGGTACCATAAATAAAAAATGCCAAGGTATTGAACCCCAATAGCCTCTGACCTATAGGATCACACCCCCCATCAACCCCACACCCAAGTAGTGCACCCCATTATCTACACTCACAATCCCTTAGGATGTGCCACTACCTATAGGGTGACCAACTCAGGTAACTAGGGATGTCTAGAGAACTATGGCTGCAAGAGTTCCTTCTTCCCTCAAGGGTCTCCAAGTACCCTCTAGGCTCTCATACCAAACTCTAGCAACCTCCAACCTATAGGTTTACATCCTCCATTAGTGCCACTTTCAAGTAGTGAAACCTTTCTCTACACTCATAGTTCCTCAAGTTCTGCCACTACCTCCAAGGTGACCATCTCAGTTTGGCAAGGATGTCTACAGCACTATGGTTCCCCCAACTTTTTGTTTCGCCTATACTAGGAAATATGTGCCCCCTCCATAAAATCAACATCCTTACTTTTAGGTGTATGTCATTCTTATGACACTTGGCACCCCATAAAGTTATTTGATCGACTTCGGTTAAAAACATATTCACTTTAATAAATATTAAATCATAAAAATCTCCCTTTAAATACACACAGAGTCTTATCCCAAATACTCTTTTCATTTGACTCGGTTTGTAGTAGTAACGTATTTATTTTTCATTAACATGCATGGAACTTCATATCTACTAAACCAGACTCTCTACCCTCAAAACACATAAAATCATACACACATGGGAAACCCAACCCCAAAACATATACATACACATGTGCATAAGCACGCCAACCCTAAAATGTAATCCTTGGATCACTAACTTAGCCAATTCTGTTGCCTGAAAAATCCTATTTCCTTGCATATTTACTTTAGTAATTAGCCCATATTTAATTGGGAAATTCTAAAAATATGAATTGCACAATCCTCATAGGCCTTCCTCTGATTGCATGCACCACCTGTACAATTCAAACGATTATACAATTGATAGTACATTTTCCTTGAGCTCCAATCTCAATTGGGCCTTTCATTGATATGACATACATGAGTTAATTATGAGTGAATATGCAGTTTACTAGTTGAATATTGTTGGTTACACCCCACTATTGCAGGTTACAACCCACTACTAGATCTCCTACAAATTCCTCCATCAACTAGAACTAGTTTAACTGACTTTATTTTTTTGTTAAGCTTGGCGGGTCCATCCATTTTCTATTATATATTAGGAAACTTTACACCACATAGATTGACTGGGTGGCCTCAAGTTGCCCCGAGGGTGAACCAAGTCTGTTGGCCACTAGTCAGCATTATATGCTATCCAAAAACAAAATTGCTTCATTCCTTCTAGCCAAGCTAGATAAGTCTCAATCCCATGTCCAGATACTACATAACTGTAAAAAGTAACATATGAAACAGGAAACTTAAAAGCTAACTGCACAAACAAAAACTAAGCATGGGAAATCTAGTCCTTCTGCTCTTTGTTCTCATTAGAGACAGAGGCTACAGGAGCAGGATCTTCAACAGTTGCCCCTAGCATTCCATACAACTCCAAGATGCAAGGGATGTGGTAGTCAATTTGATCCATCCAAATGCCCTGTTTGTGCAACTGAAAGAGGATTTTTTCCATGTCTTTTTTATAGCTTGGCAAGCCCTGCATTGTTACCGCCATCCCCATAGAGATTTGTTCCATCACTTTTTTAAGAATACTTTTCATTAAGAAATACAAATAAAGGTGTGTTTAAACTGAGTAATTCTACCATGGGTATTCCTCGGATCTGGGACCAACGTACTCCAATTGTTGATCTTCCTCTTCTTCACTGTCCTGCTTAATCTTCGCTTCCCAATCTTCAATCAGCTTCTGAATTCTCACGTTCGTCTCATCTTGGTATGTCATTCATACCTCTGCTATGAGGTGCTTGATAGGCTTATGACCCCTGCAAGATTCCGATGTGCTCAGACCCTTGTCTTCCCGGTGGGTAGGGCGTCTCCTACCTCGACCACGTCCTCTTGTTGCTTGAGCCATAGTTTGTGTAGTGACGCCCTATCAACAATAAAATGAAGTTAGGTCCATCAAACCTTGCGCATCATCCCATCTTCATTGTTCATATAATGCCTATCTTCCATACTTCACTACCTAAGAGTTAAGGTAGCCTAGAGCCCACAGGTGGCCAAGGGAATTTGGTTTCTGACTTGTCTCCCAAGGCTCCTCATAGTACCCCTCCCCCTTGCTATGGTTCAATTTCTGGTTGTCTCATTGCATCTGGAACCAAGCCCTCAGGCTTGTCCAAAGCGTAGCATGACACTTGCATTTATAGCTGCTTTCAACACCATCATCCAACAAATGCCACCCATGGCTTTGCTTGCCCTTGTGTCCAGAGTGCTACCAAGGATGCCTAGCTTTTCCCTCAATGCCATGCACATGCCCAGTTTCCCAAGGTTTTCTTGACGTCCTACTTCCATGGCTGAAATTCCTGCCCTCAACTCTTTTGTACCTCTCTCCTTCTCATGTCATTGCCAAGATTCTAGTTTGAATGGGATACAAGCATCTAAGCCATCATAGCATAGGTAGCAGCATAATCATGTATATAAGCATCACCAGTAGCAAGGTAAGCAGCAACAGAGCTAGTTAATCGAATTGATCCATCAGATAAAGACCTGGAACAACCACCAATAGGAGAGCCAAGAGTCGATGCTGCTATACTTCATGTGCTACTCGATCAGTCAATCCAAGAGTCTTCGTTGATCCAAGAGGCGATCCCAGGTTTCAGTGACAATCA
>APFE030878412.1:59510-95610 GCA_000404065.3 Pinus taeda
ATGCTCTGCTAGAAATAGGCCATGGCACTCCCTTTCCTCTCCCAGTTTCTCCCATAAAGAGCTACTCCCCATTAATATGGCCTCTTGCCCCTCCCTTCCCCCTAGCAGAAACCTAACTAGATCATGGAATTGATACAAGAATGAGACCAAATTACATATTGAGAAATGGTTTCTTGTCCGCAACCAAGGTTCCTTTCTTGCCTTTTCCCCTCCCCAGCTCTGAGTCACCTCCCATCTCCATAACTACTCTCCCTTACCCTGCAGGTCGAATTCCTTAACCTTCTCCGTAGCCCTTCCTTATTCCTTCCTCCACTACCTCACCAACCTGTTGTCCATGCATTCATATCAAAGGAAATTGCACCCCCTACCTTGAGCATGTGGGGGATGACAGTTTTTATGACCTTCGTACAACCCATATCACATCCCAGCCTGTCTCCTCTAACAACGTCCCACATCTTGATCGAGAGAGTTTAACTAAATTTAACTAAGTTAGACTAAATAAATAATTACAACTCAGAATAAACTCAACCAGGGATCTTTATAAGTAGAATACACTCTACATGACTCTAGTTAGACCCTCAACTTGAATAATGAATTAACTGAGCCAACTAAATCAAATTAACTTAGTTAACTATTACAAGTTGTCATAAGATGTGGAATTACAATTTAATTATTAATTTAATTTAAGGACAAATTTAAATTAGGATTTTTTTGTTGCATTTTCAACACTCCCTCTCAATAGGAAAGGGATTATCTACTACCCTAATCTTGCCTTTGTGAAACTCAAATTCGCATCTTGACAATGCCTTTGTCAAGAAATCTGCACACTGCTCCTCTATAGGAATGTACTCCAGAAACATGATTCTCCTCTACATACAATCTCATAGATGGTTCTATTGAATTTCAATATGCTTGGATTAATCCTGAAAAATTGGATTCTCAAAGAGTTTGATACAACTCTGGTTGTCACAACAAATCACTATAGGATATATCTGTTGACCAAATAACCCAACAAGGATCTTCCTCATCTAGATAACCTCACAAGTTTCTCAACTAGTAGCCATGTACTCTGCTATTGTTGAAATGAGTGCAATTGATCTCTGCTTCCTGTTGTACTAAGAAAATTTTGTTGACCCAATACTAAAGATTCCCCCTGATGTGCTCCTCATGTCCGATGGACTCCCTACCTAATCTGCTTCTATGAAGCCTTGAAGCTTCACTCCCTCTGTCTGTTTGTACCAAAGACCAAACTGAGTGGTGCCTTTGAGGTATCTCGACACATGTTTAGCTTCCTTCCAATAAATTTTGGTTGGCTTAACCATGGCTTGACTAAGTTGGTTAACTGCAAAACACATGTCTGGTCGTGTGTTCAGCAAATACATAAGTGAACCCACAAGTTGTCTATAAATAACAACCTCTACTACTTCACCTAAAATAGCATATTCCTTCCTCCAATTACTTGCTAGAGGAGTCTCCATGGGCTTATTTCTCTCCATGTAGAACTTCCTTAATATCTAGTTGGCATACTTGTCATGAGAGACAAAAAATTCCTCATCCCCTTGCCATACATTGAGACCAAGAAAGTAATGCATGAACCCCAGGTACCTCATCTTGAATTCTATTGAAAGATCCTCTTTGCAAGATTTTATCATCTTCTCATCACCTATTATAATTAAATAGTTCGCATATAATACTATAATAAAAAAATTACCCACAACCACAATATTGAAAAGGTTTACATCTGCTTCATTTTGATGAAGCCTAACTCGATGAAATATCTAGAAATCCTAGTGTACCAAGCATGAGGTGCTTTTTCTAGTCCATAAAACACTCGCTTGAATATTCACACATGTGATTATTTGTTGAAAGTCTCAAATCCTTTCGACTGCTCATTATACACCTCTTCCTTAATCATATTTTTCAGGAATATTGTCTTCACATCCATCTGATGTATCTTCCATCCTATCTGTGCTAATAGTGCTAGAATAGATTTGATCGAAGAGTACCTTGCTATTGGAGCAAAGGTATCATCATAATAAAGTCCCTCCACTTGAGAGAATCCTCTGACCAAAAATATGGCCTTATGTTTCTCCATACTCCCATTTGCTACTTGCTTTACCTTGTAAAGCCATATGGAACTCACCACTGACTCATCTATTGGTCTTGGGACCACTTCCCAAACATTGTTTCTAATAATTGGTTCATACTCATCAAACATGGCATCAACCCATATTGGTTTCTCCATTGCTTCCTCAAATGAGGATTGCTCAACCTCTAAACTCTTACTCATTAGAGCCATGTAGCCAGTGTACCATTCTTGTGGCGTCCTCTTCCTGTGTTATGATGTGGGTGCTCCCACATTCTCTCTAGCATCATGGATCAATCTCTCAGCATATCTAGTGTGCTTCCTTCCATCTCCGGAAGTCTCTACATGAGTGGGTGCCTCCATTCTCTGCTCCTCTGCTTGTGGCTTCTTCACATGATCCTAAGGTTCCTCATTTGGAGCTAAAACATGCTCATCTCGTGTAACTGAAACTCCCTCTCAAGGGAACATCTCACGGCCTTCTTTTCACCGAACTTCACATTTCTATGAACAATTGTCATCATGTTGGATGGTAGGTACACCTGATAGTTGTGAGGTGTATTAGTGTACACAACAAATATAACCAACTTAGTTGTTGGCTATAGCTTTTTCCATGCATCCTTGGTAACATTATAATAGATTGATGAACCAAATATCCTTAAGTGTACCACATCTAGTTTCTTTCCTCAAAAAACTTCTTTTGGTGTACTCATCCCGAGAATTTGATGAGGGATTCTGTGATGCAAATAAACAGTTGTGTTACATGCTTCAGCCCACAAGTGAAATAGTAAGCCCTGATCATGTAACGTCACCCATGCAGTTCCCACAATACTTCCATTCTTCCTTTCATTCACCCCATTCTTCCATGGGTTATGAGGTGTTATTAACTCTTGTGGAATTCCTTTTGATGTACAGAATTTATTGAATTCATTCAACACATATTCTCCACCGTTATCATTTCCAAGAGATTTAACTTTCCTTCCATTATCTTCTCGACAAGTTCTTTAAATTCACAAAAATTAGCGAACGTATGATCTTACTTTTGCATGAAGAAAATCGAACGCTTACAAGAATAATCATAAAAAAATATTACATAATACCTATGCTTGTTCATGGATGATGTCAAGAACGGTCCACACACATCTGAGTGAACTCTATCAAGGATCTCTTGTGCATGAATATCTTAACCATGAAAGGAATATTTGGTGTAATTCCCCAACATATACACTTTGCATGTGTCTCTCTGCTCTAGTGTACCCTTGGGAAGTCTTCTAGAATTTTTTTGCATGATCTTCAAAACTATGTGTTGCGAGTGACCCAAACTTCTATGCCATAACTCACTTTTGTCTCGGCTCTACATCTTCTCTACTTTTATGCTCAAAGAAACACAATATTCTACATCCAATTTATAAAGGTTCTTCACTCAAAGCCTGATCCTCTTCACCTGTCATGAGACTATGTGACAATGGAAATCCTTTCCCTTAATAAATATTACATTGTAGCCATGGTTCTCCAGCATGGAAATTGAAACCAAATTCTTCTTTAGACCTAGAAGATACATGCCATCTTTTAATGTGAGAGGAGTATCAAACTCTGTCTGAAAGGTAATAGTATTGATTTCGATCGTGCTATACCTCCCATCATCTCCCATCTCGATGTGCATCTAGAGGTCCTTCTCCTCCAAGTCACTGAAGAACTCTTTGTTTTCAGTCATATGGAATGAGGCTCCCCTATCGAGGTACCACATACTACCCATCACCAATGTCACCATGCAAGAGATGAGGGTGAAATACAGCTCAAATTATTAAGTAAGAGCTTCACCTGCCACTCCTCCTAAGGGCTTCTTATTGGCCTTCTTGTTCGGACACTTTGTGGCTTAGTGTCCTAGCTCGTGATAGTGAAAACATTTAATTTTCGACATGTCCTTCTTCTTGCCACCCTGAATGGAATCTAATTTGGAATGGGATGAATTCACATTCCTCTTCTTTTGCTTTCCATCTAAGGCACAATTCTTCTCATCATCATGCTTGGATCAGGATCCATCTCTGGTGGTCCCCCAAATCTCTTCTTGCACCAAGTTGAACCACAATTGTTCCCACTCTAGTAGCTTCACCCTCCCATTAACTAAGTCCTAGTAGCTATGTTAGCTCTTGGGAAGGCCTAGAAGTGCTAGGCTCACCAGATCATCTTCAACAACTATAACACTGACACTTCCAATCCCATCCCAACATTGGGAAAAGTTGGTCAAGTAGTTTAGTATTGTTTAACCCTTCTCCCTCTTGATCTTTGAGAGCTTGTCCTTTAGTTCTAACTTCATGTGGTCATTGTTGTTTTGAAACATGTTTGTCAAGGTCTTCCACAATGAAAATGGAGTTTACTTATCATGGAGGTTCGAGACCATATTATCTCGAACTCCTTCTACAATAATCCTTCTCACCTTTGCCACACACTTTCTCCACTCTACCAGATCTCGAGCATCAACTGGCTTAGGAATATATTTTTCTATGAATTCCTTAACCTTGATATCTTCCAACACTACCTCCATATTGTTCTGCCAAGAAATATATTTCAAACTACCCTCAAGGGAATATTCAAGTCTCAATCCTTACTGTAAATTATGCTTCTCTTGCAAAATACAAACTCGTATTCTCACCTTTTATAGTATTTAAGCTCTAATACCATGCAGAAATTCCTTGTAGATTCAAAATACAAATTGTAATATGGTAAAACACTTGACTTGAATCTACTCTACTCGTCACCGGAAACGATAAACGATCGATGAAATCATGAAGCATTAAAGAGAAAGAATTCAATAACACATAACACAATTATTTTTCTAGGGAAAGCCAAGGCTAAAAACCCTGCATATATATATATATCTATATATATATATATATATATATATATATAATATATATATATATAAATATTATATATATATATAATATATATATATATAATTATATATATATATACATATATACATGTAATGTTATATGTATGTATGTATGTATGCATGCATGCATACATACAACATACATACATACATAACATACATACATACATACATACATATATATATATATATATATATTATATATATATATTACATTAATCATAAAATATGAGAAGATTACAATGTTTTTCTCAATCCCAAGAAACCTTTGCACTATCTCTATGTCTCTCACTATTTTCCATACAAGCTCAAGCAAATACTTAGCCAATTTTGTTGCCTACCAAGATCATATTTCCTTATGCAGTTTCCTTGGGAATTAACCCGCATTTAGTTGAGAAATTCCACAAATATGAATTGCACAATTCTCATATCCCTTCCTCTAATTGTATGCATGACATGTACAATTCAGATTATTATACAACTAGTGGTACACTATCCATGAACTCCAATCTCAACTCGGTGTTTCTCTGATCTGACATGCATGAGTTAATTATGAGTGAATCTTAAGTTTACAGGTTGATCACTATTGGTTACACCCTACTACCGTAGGTTACACCCCACTACTCAATCTCCCACTAATTCCTCCATTAGTTGGAAATAGTTTAACTCACTTTAACTGAGTTAGACTGAATTAAATTGTTACAACTCAAACTAAACTCAACCAAGGCTCCTAAAAAGTAGGAGACACTCTACATGACTCTACTTAGACCCTCAACTCCAAATAACTGAGCCAACTAGGTCAAATTAACTTTGTTAACTATTACAAGTTGTCATGAGATGTAGAATAACAATTTAATTCCTAATTTAATTCAAGGACAAAATTAAATTGAATTTTTCTTGTTGCATTTTCAACATGGAATACATTACTTCTTCATGATCATACACCATCTTAATGAGAATCTATTAAAAATCCCAATATTTGTTACACAAATGTAAATGCTTTGAACATAGAATCAATATTCTACAATAATGGATTCTATAAATAATGGAATCTAATTCTATAACATAAATCCAATTATTCAAAATGTCGCTATATTCTTTAACATATTTACCTTTTTTGAGTGGAGCGGCTCATTTTATACTCCTAAATGAGAGACATGTGTAAACTTATGTCACGTCCTCAAAAAATAATAAAAATCATTTTCACTAATGTTAGCCAAAATGAAAGAACAAAAATTAAATAACCATATACATAAACAATTAAAAATTGCCAAGAGAGTCATTGAGCAGATAGAATCATTTTACAATCCAGTATGAGGGACATGTGTAAGTATGTCACGTGTTCAAAAAATAATAAAAATCATTTTCGCTAATGTCAGCCAAAATAAAAGAACAGAAATTAAATAACCATATAAATAAACAATTAAAAGTTGGCAAGAGACTCATTGAGACGATAGAATCATTCTACAATCCAATACGAGGGGCATGTGTAAGTATGTCACGTTCTCAACAAATAATAAAAATAATTTTCGCTAATGTCAACCAAAACAAAAGAAAAAAATTAAATAAACAATTACAAATCGCTAAGATCCTTATTCTAGAATCCAATATCACGGACATGTGTATGTATGCCATGCCCTAAAAAACTATTGAAAATAATGTTTGCAAAAAAAAATTAAATAACCATATAAATAAACAATTAAAGATCGATTAACACAACAATTAACCGAGTTGGTGATATTTCATTTTCATTCTACTTGGTTCTTTGATATTTTACTTTCACTCTTCAAATAATAAATAAAATATTTGGATGTCTATCTTAAATAATATAATTTTATATAACTTAAAGAGAAAATGTAATTAAAAAAAATCATTCCTCTTATAAAAAATCTCGATAAAGACCTTAATAATTGTTGAAATATCCATATTAACTACTCTCCTCTCTCTATCTATATATATACATATATATATATATATATATATATATAATATAAATATAATGTGTGTATTAAATATTTTACTTGAAATATTGAATATCCATATTAACCAAATACTCTCTCTTTCTATATATATGTATGTGTGTGTATTAATGTTTACCTTAATAAAATATTTCAATGCTCAGAAGGACAAATTGATTAAAGTTAAAATAATATAGTTATTTCTTAATGAGAGGAAAATGTGTAACTCTTTCAATTTTGATAATGATAAAATATTTAAAAATACAATTTAAACAATGAAAACCTACCATTAGAAATCTATCTTAATCACATGTTTTCCCAACATTAAAAGAGAATAAATCTTTTGACGTGTAAATCATTTTAAGTTTGAGATTTGATCTCTCGTGACTCTTGGTAAATCCATGGTTAAAATAAATCTATAATAATATTATTTCACAAATGAAAACAAACTTTTCTCATTATTTAAAATAAACACATTTCTAAAGAGAATAATAATGATTTCCACAACCAATCTATTCATGATTTTTATCATGTCCATGTTGGTCTTGTTATGAGTGATCCATGGCCAATTTGATTTAATAGCATGTTTTGGTATCTTCGAAATCATTATATTTTTCGTATATTCCATTTTCTCTATATAATTATTTGTATTATTCCTCCTCTTTTAAATAACGAGTTCATTGGGGATTGATTGATTTGTAATAAAATCATCGACAACATCTAGAACATGTCATTATATTATATTATATAATGTAATGAGATTGCATTCATTACCTTGTTTAATTTAATTTAATTTTTCCTTAGATGAAACACCTTGGACTATAATGGCAACATACAATCACATACCAACCATGCATCCAATTTACTTGTAAATGTGAAATAACAACCCATGTATCCCGAAGTGTCCAGAGTGTTTAATGTTTAATGCTTTGTTTTCTTAATGTTTAATGCTTTGTTTTCTTAGGTGGAAAACCAATGTAGTCCCTCTTTGAAATACAACAATAGTGATGATTTTGCTAATTATCATTTTGAATTTTTCGATGATAGTAATGATTTTGCTAATTTATAATTTTGATTTTTGGATAATTGTGATGCGTTCTTTATTATGTAAAAATCAAAGAGGAAGACCATTATGATTACAATTAAGGAGAAGAAAGAATATTTATTAAGAGAGATGAAAAGTTATAATGGTATTAATTATTAAAGTTATCATATTTATTAAGAGAGATGAAAAGTTATAATGGTATCAATTATTAAAATTATGATTCAAATCTAGGCCAATGGAGATTATAGGGACATTATGCTTACAAGATGCTATTCTAGTGAGATTTCAATTATATGGATATAGGGATATTAAGTTTCCAGCATGGTATTTTAGTGAGCTTTCAATTATATTTAATATTTTAATATTTTTTAAAAGAAACAATTGGAAGAATGTAAAAGATTTAAATAATATAATATAAATAAATGAAATGAAAAATATAAAAATGTAATCTAATTATGTAGATTTTTAATAATAATATTGTATTAATATAGTGAAGAAATCTAAATAAAATATTGCTCTAAGTTATTATATTATAGGTTAGTGTACTAATCAAGTTAACAATAAAAGTGACTTATATTGTACTTATTTAAAAAATGGGTTACAAGAATGATTTTTCCATAAGTTATACATTTATGGTTAGCTTTTGCTATTTACCACCTCTTTGGTTCACATCTTTTCACTTCAAATTCCATGGGTTGTATTTGAGCTACTATCCCCAAATGACTATATTGGTAAAGATATATATTTAAGAAAGAAATGTTTATACATAATACAATCATCATATTTTTCACTTTTTCAAAAAAGTGATCCATCACAACCCTATCTCCACTCTAGTATAGGTAATATTTGATGAAAACGAGGAGACCCCCTTGCTGGAAACCAATTCAGGGTCTCTTCATTTTCAAGATTTTTACAACTCCGATCTTGGGGCCTGTGGGTTATGGGCCCACGAAGCCTTTCAGAATAGCTTCTCTAGTGAATCTTTAATCTTTCCAACAATCTGAGAAAACAATTTAGCATGACGACAACCTTCGAGCATCCATACTGCTCCAGCACATGGAATATCATCCTCGCCTCCTCATTATCTTAACGCAGTTTCACATCACGACAAATAGCTTTTCTTTGCATAAAACCCCAAGCCATTTATTATAAACAGCAACATCCCAAGCCATTTATTATAAACAACAACATCTCATTTAAAGCCAACTTCAATCATTCTGCCAAAGATCTTCAAGGCGTCTTCTAGTTTAGCCAATTTTGAAAACTCTTCGATCCGCATTGCATATGTGACCTCGTCAGGAGCACGCCGTTCTTCCACCATCTCGTCAAACAACCTCTCGACATTTGTGATCATCCCCTCTCTGAAGTACTTATCCAACAGCGTGTTATATACCACAGCATCTGGCACGCATCCCTTTGCCACCATTGATCCAAAAAAAACAGATGCTTGGACCCCTATCATCTTCTTTGAAAGGAAGCTTCTATTCCTGGGCAGCAACTTACTCTGGCCCCCAGGATTCCGTTGATTTCTTTCATTGTTTCGATCAGCATCATTAGAACGTAAACGTTTGCCACCACTCAGAACTGCAGCCAAAAACAATACAACAAACATACAGTCCTGTAGCTTACTAAGTTCTCAAGCAGTCTTGATGGTAGGCTGTAAATATTTTCCACAGCATTGGCGGACTTCACAAAACGCCAACAATTCAAACAAACATAAAAACACAGAGACACACAGAGACACGTTCCCGTATAGATTCACAAAAAAAACACATTTTTATTATTTACAATGTCAGGTTACAATCTAAGGCATTTCAGCCTTAATCCAGAATTTCTCTGGCAACTACATTTTGCCCTCTCTTCTCATACGCACCGGTTTCTTTCCTCCCTTTTTTTTCTTGCCTCCTGATTCACCCATGAATCTTTTACTTCTTATTACACATGCATACAGTTTTTTTAACTGATTTTTAACTAAAATTAGTTTCTTAACCGAATCTTGTTCAAGATTGGCCTGGGTGTCCATGTGGTTGTCCAGCTGTCCTCTTTCTCTAATTTTCGTTCATTGAGGTGTCCGGATGCTCCTGCATCAGACTCCCGAGGTACAAAAGTTATGACCTCCTGGTCATATGCTCCCGAGGTACAAAAATTATGACCTCCTGGTCATATGCGTTTTCTTGTCATTAGCAATTCTACCCACTGTTTCACTTCTTCAGTGGAACTGCCTTCTGTGAGCTGCAACCAAACCTCTGTCGTAGCAAGTCCTCCCTGCTACTAGATGCCCTACCAAGCTTCTCTCCTGAGCTCGGTCCTCTCGGCATCTCCGTGGTTCTCTCCTCTCGAACCAATTGAGCACTTCTGCTCCAGGTTTGCTGCAATCTTCACCTTCACAAAATTAAAAAAAACTACAAACAAACAAACTGTACCTCTTCTTCCTGGTACCTCTTTGCATGCAAAAACTCCTCTCTACAGGAAATCTTTCCCGCTCTAATACCACTTGATGAAAACGAGGAGACCCCCTTGCTGGAAACCAATTCAGGGTCTCTTCATTTTCAAGATTTTTACAACTCCGATCTTGGGGCCTGTGGGTTATGGGCCCACAAAGCCTTTCAGAATAGCTTCTCCAGTGAATCTTTAATCTTTCCAACAATCTGAGAAAACAATTTAGCATGACGACAACCTTCGAGCATCCATACTGCTCTAGCACATGGAATATCATCCTCGCCTCCTCATTATCTTAACACAGTTTCACATCACGACAAATAGCTTTTCTTTGCATAAAACCCCAAGCCATTTATTATAAACAGCAACATCTGATTTAAAGCCAACTTCAATCATTCTGCCAAAGATCTTCAAGGCGTCTTCTAGTTTAGCCAATTTTCAAAACTCTTCGATCCGCATTGCATATGTGACCTCGTCAGGAGCACGCCGTTCTGCCACCATCTCGTCAAACAACCTCTCGACATCTGCGATCATCCCCTCTCTGAAGTACTTATCCAACAGCGTGTTATATACCACAGCATCTGGCACGCATCCCTTTGGCACCATTGATCCAAAAAAAACATATGCTTGGACCCCTATCATCTTCTTCGAAAGGAAGCTTCTATTCCTGGGCAGCACCTTACTCTAGCCCCAAGGATTCCGTTGATTTCTTTCACTGTTTTGATCAGCATCATTAGAACGTAAACGTTTGCCACCACTCGGAACTGCAACCAAAAACAATACAACAAACATACAGTCCTGTAGCTTACTAAGTTCTCAAGCAGTCCTGATGGTAGGCTGTAAATATTTTCCACAGCATTGGCGGACTTCACAAAACGCCAACAATTCAAACAAACATAAAAACATAGAGACACACAGAGACTCGTTCCCGTATAGATTCACAAAAAAAACACATTTTTATTATTTATAATGTCAGGTTACAATCTAAGGCATTTCAGCCTTAATCCAGGATTTCTCTGGCAACTACATTTTGCCCTCTCTTCTCATACTCACCGGTTTCTTTCCTCCCTTTTTTTTCTTTCCTCCTGATTCACCCATGAATCTTTTACTTCTTATTACACATGCATACAGTTTTTTTAACTGATTTTTAACTAAAATTAGTTTCTTAACCGAATCTTGTTCAAGATTGGCCTGGGTGTCCATGTGGTTGTCCAACTGTCCTCTTTCTCTAATTTTCATTCATTGAGGTGTCCGGATGCTCCTGCATCAATATTCATCTTGACATAGTCACACCAACTTTATTTTAATTTATATGAATCAAATCAAATAGTAGGCCACATTCTCTTCATTTCCCTCTGGCGCAATGTTAAGAAATACATCACTTGCAGCCACAATTTAAAGTATTAATCAATATGCATTTGTTAAAGTTTAAAATGTTTAACATTGAATTGAGAAGACTAAGAAAAACACAATCAAACTATAATGATCTCATTAACAAACTCACATACCTTTCTTGACAACATTGGAAAGTGGGTGATGATATAATAATACCATGGACTCTTCAATGCAAATCTCTTTCCGTGTCAAAATTGGTTGTGGCCCCCTTTAGATTAAGAGGTACAATTTTTTATTATTTCGCATACCACCATTTTCACATTGATCAAGCACATATCCCTCTACATATACAACAACAATAAAATCCAAAAAATGTAAGCATACTTTTTCACGTTAATGGAAAAAGGTTTTCGTGACCCATATCTTTACTCCAAACATAGTGTAAATATCCCAGGCTAGGTATAGTTTCACAAGACCAAGGCATGAATCTATTCACACTTCCAAGTGCAACATTGTAAAAGAACCTTTATGTTGTTCAATATTAAAAACAGTTTTTCTCTTGAGCATTTATTTCGAAGTATGTTGAAGAATTAACCTTCAATTTTTACATATAGTCTCCTAGCTATGCAATTGCCTTTCTTGTTTAATACTTTCATGGAATAAATGGATTCTACACCAATCAAATACTTTAGTATATGGTTTGAGTCAAACTACATCATGTCTCATTCGATATGTCATGAGTGTTTATTTCATGCTAGCACCCATGCCATCATGTTTAACATCTCCATGCCCTATTTGGAAAAGGCTCTAGGTATGTTGTACTCTTGTTTCCTTTTGAAGCCAACTCAGCCAATAAAAATAATGTTTTTATTCGAATAGTATCACATATGAATCAAACAAAATACAATTATCTATGAATGTTACTATATTATTTCTAAATGAATCATAAATCAATGGAAAGCAATGTTAAACAAATGGTGTGACATAATGATTATAATTATTAATATAAAAATGACATTCCTTACTTGCATCATGTGATTTTGGAGTGTTATCCCCACTATAAATGCTCATACATGGATGTCTATACAAGATAGACATGAATACAGAGACCTACACATATAAGTCATCCATTGGTAAATTTTTAATTTTAGTGCATAATACTAATTAAAATAAAAAATATTTTTTGAAAACACAAATAAGATAACTACTTATAGTGATAGTATTCAAATGTATCTCTCTTAAGAGTTAATGTGTAATTCTTAGTGAATGACTTACCACTATTCTCATTTTGGATACCTTACTAGACTATTTCAATTGGGAAGCTTGCCACCTAGACTTGTGAGAGTGTTTGAAATATTTATAAATCTACTTTCAAACTTTCCCATGGTTTCGGAAATAAGGATATTATCATAAAGCAAGTCAATCCTCTTAACAACGACACTTGAAGAAAAAGATGAATTCATAGTAGGATACTCATATATCCTACATGTCACCCTGATATTTGACAATTTAGTGTGTGGGGGATCCATTGGAAAATTCCTATGGAACAACATTAGACCACCACATTCAAGTCATATTATTCCACCTATACATATTTGACTCAAATACACATATTTGGATTTCCTTGTGGATAATATCATCGTAGAAAAATTGTGTATAGTGAGAGGAAAAGGGTCACTTTGCTAGATATTTTCAGAAAATTATATAAATGTATGATAATAGAGTTGGAATTCAATATATTATTGAAAAACACAAACGCCACGAACTATATTAGGATTAATATACCATGGTTTCAATTTACTAAACTTTCTAATAGAAATCCTGAAATCAAAATTTCCATCATGAAATTCATAAAATATTTCAACTTATCATCTCCATAACATGCATAAAATGCTCATCATGCATGCCTCTAGATAAGAATTACTGCAAAAAAATTATTCTTATATAATATAAAATTATTCTTATATAATATAAGACAAGAATAGGCTTTGAAAAACTCTATGCATTCTCTCTCTTTCTTTCTTTTTGGGAGTCTATCCTGGTAAAGTAACCTAAAATAAGAACCCAACAAAAAACTTCATAATTTTCATCTGTACAAAACCTACCTTTAGTATTCCTTTGAAATCTTCTTCTTAAATCATGGAGTAATTTTAGCATCGCTATCATAATTTCACTCACTAAAGTCTCTAGTTCCACGAAAATAATTGTAGTTTTCCTACGGAGATAGTTGTAGTTTCCCTACGAGTAGCTTGAATATATATTTTTATTGATGATCCAAAGAAAGAAAACTTTAATAAATTACTTTTAAATATATATTTTTATTGATGGTCCATAGGAAAAAAACTTTAATAAATATATTAAATGTAATGTTATGGGCTCTTGTTTTTTAGCATCTTAAAAACCCAACAACTTTGTTACCTATTTAATAGTTTATGATTTATCATGTAGTGTTTGAGCTTGTGTAATCACTCAATTTTACTCAAAAACTAGGTTCATTATCTTATTAACGTGTTTTCTGAATGTCCCATTAGTGATCTAGTCCCCATATTCTTTTCACGTATTTGCATCTTAACTTTCTAAAAAGATCCCACCCCTTTCAAAACTAGTACAACTTTATTCTTAAATCCTTAAGACGTGCCAAGGTCCTATGATGGCTAATTAAGTTTCTATCCCTTCATAGTCCAATGAATTTGGTGTGAACATGTGTTACATAGAAAACATAATATAGAAATAATGTGAACATGTGTTACGTAGAAAACATAATACAGAAATAATAAGCTAGTATAAAGAAAAATTATAGGTTTAATTGTATTAAAGTATTGTGATTAAAAATGATAAATATGGGACTCAATTGGATTCCTTGAAGACACTCGAATTAGATGTGCTAAAGGTTTTAAGAAGAGTTCAACAAAATTTTAGTTTTTCTCATTTATGTTTCATTCTCTCTCTAGTCTTATTTCACACTTCATCTTCATAAATTTATTTCACACTTCATCTTCATAAACTGGTTGGAAACTATATCTTCTTTTTTGTTTATAAAATTCCCCAGCTGTATTGATGATTAAAGTGTGGATTAATATTATATTGGCATATTAACCTTTTTGTTTTGCTTTTAAGATTTAGGAATACTTCGATTTAATGTTTTTCATTTTTATTGTTACAAAACTATAATCAGGGTATTTCCATGGAGGCTTTACTCAATGGACCTCTAACATGTTATGTGATTTCATGGCATATTAATTAATGTTCTTAATTTGACTACATATTAGAAAATGCCTCTAAAAATCACATTATTTAACCCTCTACCAATACAAACCCAATAAACATTCCCAATTTAAATAAACTCTTACATTCACCAAATATTATGGGTATCCATTTTTCATTAACATTTTTTATTTCGCTTTATATTTTTTATTAACTTGGAGCTCCATTTTTTATACTTGCCAATATGAAAACCCTTTACCCCATATTATATGCTCAATATATTATGTCATTTTTCTTCAATATATATCCTCCAATATAAAAATATGTAGTATATTATTTCTTTCCAATAAAACTTTTATGAGTACTTCCTAGACAAATCATTTAAATTTAAACAAACTTGACTTCGATCAAAAATTTCAAGAAATATTAATTAAGATATTTTGAAAATTCAGTTAAACTTTAAAATAACTATCAATCTAGCTATATCACTTAATTAATAATTTAGAAACCAAAAATTTTGAAAATTCAGTTAAACTTTAAAATAACTATCAATCCAGCTATATCACTTAATTAATAATTTAGAAACCAAAAATCCTCACCTCTTTCTCTCTATTATTTTAATGAGATGAAACCTCTTCATCTTTATCATGTTAGGTGATATACTTGATGTCATGGGATCCATCATTGAATCCTCCATATAATTCCATAGGATTTCCTTAATTTACATTACGTTATATTTTATATTTCTTTTCTTAAACTTGATTTTTTTTTCCATAATTCTAAAGGTGGTCAAAGAAAAACTAGTAACATAAATGTTTTATGTAAGCAAAAAATTTACATAAACAAAGGATCTTTCCTCTTCCAAAAAGTGTTCTTTTCTCATTTTAAGTAAACACAAAAATATTTTGATGGTAACACGGTGTATCAAATGTGATTCAAATATTTGTCATATTTAAGAATAAGAATATTATATATAGATATAGATATATAATTCAGAAAAATGAATGGGTGTATTATGACATTCTATGTATATTATGGGTGTAGAATTTTTTTACTAAATTACACATTAGACATTGAATTAAATGTTGAAAACAAAACCCTATTGTTATTTTTTTTTTTTTTAATTTACAAAGATAGTAATTTAATTAAATATATATTTACATATGAAATGACATCGATATTTTTGTAAAAGAGTATCTTACAAAGATAATGTAATTTTGTATAAATTATTTAATTGTGACGTGTAAAAATTCATAAAGTGTATATGAATTTCAAAGGATTTCATTTAAAAAATATGTAAAATTTCAAAATTTTATTGTTAAATTTTATTATAGGTAAAATTTCAAAATTTCATTGTTAAATTTTATTAAACAGTGTGATAAATATTCATGGGTTGTCAAATTTCTTTTGTCACATTTTACTAAATATGGATTGATATGTAGATTGTCGTGGATATTTCACTACACAATTTGTAACAATAAATCTAATAATTTTATACCGAAAAATCATAAATCTATACTATGAGGATTATTTTTTTGAGACTTTTGGATTTATTATGGTATTATTTTATGCATGTAATATAGAAAATGAAAAAAAGAGAAAAAATATCACTCACAACCATAATAATACAAGATATGACCTAGGAAACTCTTTTGGGAGAATATCTAGTTGGAAGGTGAGGCTCATCTGCTTTCTCTTTCTCTAAATGGAAATGGATACAAGTAGAAAAAAGTGATACATGTGGCATGCGGATGGCTACAAAACATAAAACCTCTTTGTTTTCTCTCTCTTTATCAACTCTCGGCTACTCTACTCATTTATGAAACCAAATTCACTTGAATAGAATGTGACCTCTTTTCATTCTGATGGCCTAGTTATAACAACTTGATAGCCTACTAGTGGTTAGATAGAACTCCTTCAAATATTATCTAGGGTTACAATACCAAATTTTTTAGAGTCTTCTTCATCATTATCATGTGGCTATCCCATTTTTCATGAAAAAAGGAGGTCTATGTGGCATATTCTCAAATCATGTTGGCCAAATTAGGAAGGTCAATTTCTAAGTGGCACAACTTTCGGATACGGATCCAAATTAAGGTGATTTTTTTATTGTTGGAAAGGAATCTATGTGTATAATAGAACTATGAGGTGCAATGATTAAGGGACAATGTTTTGCACCCCATAAATTTCATTTTTTCCTCAAACATCTTCTAAAACATTTCAAACCGAAATTCACCAAATTCTCTTCATGCTTGTTTTCATTCTTGGAATATACAAGAATATCATCCAGAAAGACTTACACGAAGTGGTCTAAATATTTTAAGAACATGGCATGTATGAAGATGTTGAACACTACCAATGCATTGGTCAAACAAAATAGCACTACTATGAAATCATAGTGTCATAAACATGTTTGAAAGGTGGTTTTCGGGATGTCACCTTCCTTAATCATTAACTAGTGTTATTCAAATCACAAATCAATTTTTGATAAAACCGTTGCTCCCTTCATTTGGTCGAGGGGATCATCTGTTTTGGGTATCAAGTACTTATTCTTTACTATGACTTGATTCAAGTCCTTGTAATACATGCACAATACTAGGGATCCACATTTATTCTTGACAAAATCACTAGCACACCCCAAGGTGAAATATTAGATCTTATAAGTCCCAAATGTAACATCTCTTTTAGCATCATCTACAACTCACAAATTTATGGAGTCTTCGTCCTATAGGGTGCCTTGGATATTGACTCTGATCTAGGTTTCAGGTTGATTATGAATTTGACCTCCAACTCAAGGGATAATCTTGGAAAATCGGTGGGGAAAACATCCTCAAACTTTGACAAAACTAGGTGTTGATCTAGGGAGGATCCCTTTTTACAACCTTGCATAAGGAAACATTTTACCTTGATGGTTTAGATTAATCATATGGACACCATTAGAACTAAGTTTCCATTGATGGAAAAGATGGAAAAGCTAGAAAAGATGGAAAATTTGGAAAAAATGGCAAAGGTTGGGAAAGGATGACATAAGGTGACAACATATGAGAAAAGCATGGTGAAACCGTGCAAAGACTTTGATGGAATTTCTAGTGCAATTGATCACTTCAAGAGAAAATGGAACCCAAGCAGATCAATAAAGCTATGAAAGAGCTTCGGAGTTTTATGTGGAAGATCGAAAATCACCTCTTGGATCAATATGTATCACCAGTTAAAGTCAGGGACCCAAAAAGTCAAAACTTGCAGAACTAAGTATTGTTGGAGGACTCATTGGAGCACACTATGTTTGGTGGTGTATCCCAAAGCTAGAAGAACACATAGTGTAGTGCCTAAATAGGCCTCTAGGCAAATGTGGAGAATATAGCAAACTATAGTAGGAAGAGCTCTACTGGTTGTTGTTGGAGCCCCCTCTACAACTCATCCTTACATGAGTACCCCAAAGGTTTACAAAGAGTGGACATATAAGAAGGATAAGGATGTGCAAGTGGTATGACGCAATCTCAAGAGGTGGCCAAAATTAAATGGAAGCCATGTCCAGTGGTGGATTATGCCCCACACATCCCACCAACGCATCAAGAGTAGTTCTGACAAGTCAACTAGCGGAAGTATTAACATGAAAGAGGATCTAAAAATGTGAAATATTTCCCATACCATAGATTTTCAGAAAATAATGAATGTTCATTCCGACACCCCCCTTCCATACCACAAACCATGCAACAAGGGAGTTAGAATGAGTGGTTTGGCCAGTGCAAACCACAAATGATTTCCAGAGCAAGGCTGGGAAACGAGTGAGGCAACACGATGTTAGGGAGATGGTTGGGGCCCTTATATTTTTTATAAAGGAAAACAATGAAAAAGAAAGGCCTCGGGACCCCTTTATCTCCCTCTCTAGAGGGCACATGGTAGCAATTTATTGGCTCACATGTCAGCTCATCCCAAAGGACCAACCCTGGAGGTTCCATGACACCATGATAAGTTAAAGGCCGAGATAAAATAGGTGAGCTACGTGGCCGCATATTATTCATCATAGATGATGTTGGCACTAGTTATGTATGGAAAATGATAAGGGGACATATGTCATGCAGTTTTGGGATTTTTAGGTACCCTAGTGGGCCATTTCTTCGTGGCATGTGTCACCACTTCGGAGGTTCCATGTAGCACTGATGACAACAACATAATGACATCCCATAGGTAGGATGCTAGGAGCACTAATCGGTGTATTCGAAGAACTATCAGGTTGATCGGGCGTTGGGCTGACTTGACAATGGAAACCATGGGCATTCCTAATCAGTTCTTAGGTGGAGTAGGACGACCCATTGAGACACCTCATCCCAAGTCTAATATCCTGAAATATTTTTTAAGGTGTAGAGGAGAACGACTAGGGTGATAACATCAGTACATGTCAGCATGAATAGTCAAACAGTAAGTGACCAATGGGAAGAGGTACAAGGTGGACCCATGAGACACATCATCTCATAAGATAGACCCTAGAGGATTATAAAGAGGCACATGCTAATAGTATTCGGATAAATTCTCCGTGGAACAAGTTCAACTGCCTCAATAGGTTTTTATACAACACAATGACCGAGGGCATCAAGATTAAGACAAAGATGGAAAAAAATTATATTTAAGTACACAGGACTAAGACAAGATAAAAACACATCGTTCTATGTGGAAAATAGGGCCAAAATATAAAGCACCAGGGGATAGAGGCTAAATAAGGTGGCAGGGACGATATTGGCAGTAAATTCTATAGGTTTTCTATATTTAGAAGAAAACTAGAGTTGGAAGTGTATCTAAAACTCGTGCTAAACCCTATAAAGTTCCAAAAGAGAAAAAATTAACAAAAAAACGCAGAGTTTGAGCTCAGAAAAATAGAACATAGGTTGATGAATTGAAGATCAGTTAAGAAGATATATTTTGGAAAAGAGAAAACCATAAATAACTGATTCATGCAAGAATTAAAGTGAAGAGAACTAAAATGCAAAGAAGCTAAAAATATCAATCAATTTTCTTTATAAGCATAATTGATTGAAAATTCAATGAGTATGGATGCATTATAGAAGGGTGAGAGAAAAGGTGGATTTATGTTGCCGGTGATTGTAGTAATAAGATATTGTTAAAGGTGTCTTGGTGATTATATGAAGAGAAAAATTGTTTTATTTTATAAATGGATTTGGCATTCATGGTTCTAGTGTGAAAATGGATGAAAAATGAATCATTGATGTTAAGAAAGTTGTAGCTTTCATATCAGAGGTTGTATCTCCTTCGAGTAGGTGGTGGTAAATATTTGGAGTTGTAGCTCCATTCAGTTGTAGCTGATAAATCAGGAAGTTGTAGCTAGATAAATTTGGAAAAGGAAGTTGTAACTTGCCTTGTGAAGAAATTGAACTAAAGTTTCCAGAATCTTTGTGTGATATTTGTGTTCTTCATGTTGGCTCATGTCATTCTCATATGACTTAATTGTTGAAGCTTTTTATCGTGTCCTAATATTGTTACAAGTGAGAGTTTTTTTTTTAATTCCTATAATACGAATTCAACCCCCTTCTCAACATTGTCCTGGTTCCTAACAAGGTATCAAATTATGGTTACTTCATATCAGTTTAAGAACTAGAGGAATGATAAAGGATGATGAGAAACTAGGAAGAGGGATTTACCAATAGGGAACCTATCTTGAATGGAACAAACTGTGTTTTGGAAAGTAAGGATGAAAACCTACATTTAATCACTTGGAGCTGATGTATGAGATGTTGTGGAGGAAGAATATCAAAAGACTCCAATAGTGATTACTAAATATAAAATGATGAAGTTCACATGAAATGCTAAAGTCGTGAATTCAGTGCTTGCTAGCCAACCTGAATCATAACTTATCAAAGTAATGGACTACACAACTACCAAAGCTCTCTGAGACATGAGTAGTTGCTATGAAGGTGACAACAAGGTAAAGAAAACTAAAATTTAAAATTTTGATAATGCAATTCGAGTCTTTGAGGATGCATGATGATGAAGATATTGCAAAATATTTTTTAAGAGTTGATGAGATTGTGAATACCATTAGAGGACTTGTTGAGAAATTAGAAGAATCTGTAGTAGTTCAAAACGTGTTGAGATATCTTCCTGAAAGATTTAATTCCAAAGTTTTGGTGATTGAAGAAATAACCATTTCAAACACTCTCACTCTAGACCAATTACTTGGAATCCTTACTACCTATGATATGAGAGTATCAAATTGCAAGCCCACAATAAAAGATTCAGCCTTCAAAGCAGATAAGAAGCCCGAGGAAGAGCATGATGATTTATGTTATGAATCAGGTGAAGAAGAAGCAAAGTTTATGAGGAATCTTAAGAGAGGCTCAAGTAAATATAAAGGTAAGTTACCGTTTAATTATTTTAATTGTGGCATAGTTGGTCACTATGCTTCAAAGTGTCCTAAAAAGAAGAAGAAGGACAATGATCTAAGAGAAAAATTCATGAAAGTACAAAAAAATAGAAAGAAGGTTAAGAAGAGGAGTCTCTATATCCAAGAAGCCAACTTCTCTAAAAGTGAAGTCAGCCAATCCTTAGATGAGGATAGATAGGATGAAACTCGAAGAGAATTCATGCTTATGGCTATAGAAAATATATAGGTTGAAGCCATTAATTTTGATGAAGAAGATGTTGAAGTAGATCTAGAAGGAGAGTCCGTAAGTGCACTTGAAGAAACAAAAAGGATGAGAAAGAAAAATAAATCTCAAAAGGAGTCATCAATTATAAAAAACGCTGAAGTTGTTGAACCATTTCTCCTGCAAATTGAAGAAGGCAAGAAGATTCAAGAATATTTAAATCAATAGTTGAATGAGAAGAATCAATCTTGTGAAAAGCTAGAGGGTGAAATTAATTTGCTGAGAAAATAATTAGAAAAGGAAAAACCCAACTGATCTTTAATAAAAAATTTCGAATAGGGACTGATAATTTAAAAGAGCTTTTGTAAGCATCGAGTGTTTCCAAATATCGAACTGGTTTTGGATTTGAGGGTAAATCTATCGCCACAACATAATCAAAGGGTAAGAAATCAATCACTTTTGTACTAGCAACAAAAGGAGAGATTGTGCAAGAGGAAAAAGGAAAATATACCACATAGCCCAATGACCAGTTAAAGAATGATCAACAACAAGAAATTAAAGAGAGAAATTTTACAAATAATAACATTGGAAAGGAAAATCGAAAAATTCAGAAATTAGTCCAACCATTAAATAGAAGACAATTCTCCAGTTATGCTAATATTTTCCAAGTTATTGTTTTATCTTCACCAATTTTAGCCATAAAGAAGTGAATTTCAGAGTTAATTTATCCTACAAGTAGTTTAGAACAAGAAGACATCAGTAGATTAGATAGAGAAACAGTAGACCTAGGTACAATAATTATTTTTCTCCTTTGAAAATTTGTATTCAAAGTTTTAAATGTCAAAATTTTGGGTATAGATAAATCGATTGTTAACTTAAGGAAAATAGGCCTAAATAAGTGATTGAGTAGATTAATCAAGAGCCCAAGTTTTGGAAAGATAAGAAGAGCATAAGGCAATGTGATATTGTTTTGTATGCTCAGAATGAAGGTCACTAGAATGTGGATAATGGTTGTTTCAAGCAGATGTTAGGAGACAAAAGCAAATTCTTGACATGGAAACCAGTTGAAAAGGGAAATTTAACCTTTGGTAATAATAAACCTGGTAATATTGTTGGTAAAGCAGTTGCCAGTCTATTAAATGGGAAAGGTAATGCCAAGAATGTTTTATTTGTTGATGGGTTGAAGCACAATCTACTTAGTGTGTCTCAGATGTGTGGTCAAGGCTACAATGTGATTTTGAAGGATAAAAATTGTCAAATCAAGTCTATAGGAACAAGTGAAATAGTGGTTGAAGCTGTGATAACAAAAAATTATTTTTATGTTCTAAAAGAGAAAAGAGATAAGTGTTTCTCATCAAATATTGATGAGAGTTGGTTATGGTCTAGGAGGCTTGAACATCTAAATTTTGATCAGATATTTAAATTGTGCAAGAAGAATGTTTTCAAGGATTTATCTAGACTGTGAAAACCAAATAATACGATTTGCAAATCTTGTCAATTGGGTAATCAAACTTGAGTTCCATTCAATTCTAAGGAGAGACCGTAATGAAAGTCACTTCAACAATTACACATGGTCTTGTGTGGACCATCAAGAACCTAATCACCCACAAGTAAATTGCATTTCATGCTTATACTTGATGATTTCAGCGGGATAATGTGGGTTTCTTTTCTTAGAGAGAAATATGAAGCTTTTGAGAATTTAAAATATTTTAAAGCTATGGCTAAAAACAAAACTGATTGCAAAATAAAGAGCATAAGATTTGATAATGGAGGTGAATTTAATTCAAAAGAATTTGATGAATTTTGAAAGAAGCATGGCATTAGAGGCAGATCACCATAGTAAAAACTCCAAAATATAATGGTGTATGGAAGAGAGAAAACACATATGTAGAACAATTAGCCAGAGCTATGATGGATGAAAGGAAAGTTCAACAGAGATTATGGGATGAAGCCATTCATAGAACAATAGTGATGCTCAACAAAGCTCATTTTAGACTCAATAGTGACAAAAATCCCTATGAGATTTGGTGTATAAGACCTACAAAATTCAAACGTAGCAAGTGTTACATCAAGAGAAATGATGACAAGCTTGGTAAGTTTGATGAAAGGGAAAATGAAGGAAATTTTCAAGGATATTTGCATAATAACAAAGGCTATAGATGTTATAATAAGAATACCAAGGGGACTGTTGATTGTATTAATGTCAAAGTGGATGAATATGTTGAATCTAAAGGCAAACAACATGCAAATATCAACTCTATTGAACCAATCAACAATGATGAGGAGGACCATGAGCCACCTTTAGCAGAAGATAATGAATATCCTTCCTTTCCTCAAGCCAAAGATCCCTCAAGGTATGTGAAAAATTACCACCTAGATGAACAAATTGTTGGTGATTTAAAAACACGTGTTCAAACAAGAAGGAAGTTGCTCAATCCCCATGTGCAAGCACATGTAGACCTATTGTCCATGGAGGAACTAGAGGATGTTTCACAAGCCCGTTAAGATGAAAATTGGTTAAAATATATGCATGAAGAATCGGGAAAGTTTGAGAAAAATCAAACATGGGAGCTTGTACTGATGAGCCCCATAAATGGGTAATTATATGGGCTCATTTTGCTTCCTAACATAGTTTAATCAACCATTCTCTTAGCTTATTGCATGTTTTTTATTATATTTATGCTTATGGAGTGACTTGGGTTGGTTATGATGCCATGGAGTCTAATATGTGTTTAATGCAGATTTTTGTTGAATTTTGAAGACAAAGTCAAAGATTTAATGGAAAATTGGTGGCAATAATTCGAAGTGGACAAAGGAGAGGATTTATAGGAGGGAATCCCCCTCATTTATTACTCTTCACTTTGAATTCTCCTTCATGCAGCTCGGATCAAAAACAACCAAATCAATGCAATAGGAGGCAGCCGAGCAAGTGGAGGATAACTTATGTTTATCTCGAGTTTCGGGAGCCAAGCCTCCCTAATTTTGAGGAATCCAATGGAAGATTCATTTGAATAAGTAGAGAAGCCTAGGGCCTCACTAGGAAGTTGGTCAAATTTTTGTTAAATTTTTGTTGCATCTTTGCTCTGCTCAACTTCAAGCTCCGTTTTGTTGATAGTTTCATGTAATCCTATTATTATTTTGATAATAAAGATGAGATCCTTTTTGATCTAGCACTGAGTTACCTCATAGGGCTGAAGCTCTTGGGTTAGGGCCCAATCCAAGCATCCAAGCTCCTCTTGTTTGTATTTATATTCTTTGTTTTAGTTTATGAATTAGTTGTTGTTAGATGAATTTCTTTCTTGGTTAAGAATAGGTTGCTTTTGGTGATTTAGAAGGTTGTTTCCATTTGTTTTTTCTATAGCAGGTTGAACAGTGGTAAATAAAAGATAGAAGAGGCCAACTATAGTGCCTTGGCCTCCTTTCCTCCCTTTGGGACCATGAATTGAGGCCCAGACCCTCTTGCTACCACAAAAACACATATTTTCCTTCTCCATAGGATTTCTAGTGTTGCAGTCTATTCGAAGGTTAATGATTTTCTTTAGATCTCTTTCACCATTCTCATTTTTGTCTTTGCAATAAATCTTCTTCCATGATTTCTTTCATCATAGCATTTTTTAGCAATTCTTTCCATAGCTCATAATTTAGATTAGGTTGATGCAAAATTCCGTTTTTTTTTTTTTTATGTACTTAGTTTCCTTGCTTGCTTGATTCCCTTGTTTGATTTTTAGTTCTTTTGCAACAAATCTCTTCTCACACCAGGTTAGCCTATCTGCCATCACATTCTCTCCCTGATCTATGCCCTACAGGTTGCCCAAATTCACCTCAAATCTGCCTTAGTTTTCTTTGTTTTTCCATAGGATTTCATCCTCTCTCCCGACCATCTTTCCCTCTCCTAAGGATCCTTGGTGAAACCTAGGCACCTTAACGCATCATCCCAGCCTTCAGCTACCCTTTCCACCCACTCTCACACCTTCAAAACCTTCAAAACTGCTCTTGGCATCCTCCTGTATGTAGACCTCCTGTAGATCCCCTATAGCCTCCTGTAGATTTTCTTGTAGGCTTCCTTTTGAAGTTTGATTGCAAGAAAGGCCTCCAGAAGGCCACCTGAGACCTCCTAGGACCCATCCACACCATCCTACATCTTATCAAGTCTCAAAAACGCCCTCCATCACCACCTAATCGCTGCCACATTCATAGACAAATAAATTACATGCATGACAATTTCACATGAAAATACATACAAATACAGAAATATGTTTTTTGCTCTTTTACTTCTAGAAATAGATTGAGTAGATATTGTTTACTTCCTTGAGTTGGTAATGGCATTCATTTCATGGTTTTCATAGTGCTTGATGCAAAAGTAGGGTTAGTTGGTTAAGTAGGGTTTGCCAGGTTTACTTTACATTTCAGTCTTTTTCCTTTCTGCAATTAGAGTAGCCTCTATAGAGTAAGATTTCCTTTCTTTCATCACATATAGAGCTTCTTCTGGAAAAAATAGAAGTTGGCTTGAGCTCATAGTGATGTTGCGCCAGAGGCCAAGTCATAGCTTGCGGTAAGAACTAGTACTTGTGCATATAGCACCGTCGCTTCTGAGTTTGTTACGAACTACCAGGTTGATAAGAGTAAAGTAGGCAGCCCAAGAGTTGCAACATTATTGCTGCAATACTGGTGCTCACCACTTTTTGGTGCCCTTGCCGAGGAAGCGTCATAGTATTTTGTGATTACTGCGTTCTTCTATTTTCTATCACAACATTCTGCTAAGTAGTTTATTTCAGCAAAAGTAGAATAGTTGTTTCTTTCAATTTCTACATTTCCCTGCTTGCCTTTTCAATTTTGCAATTTCCATTTCAGCAAAAGTAGAATAGTTGTTTCTTTTAGTTTCTGCACTTCTTTGTTTTCCTCTTCAATTCTACAATTTCCATTTCAGCAAAAGTAGAATAGTTGTTTCTTTTAGTTTCTGCATTTCCCTGCTTTCCTTTTCAATTCTACAATTTCCATTTCAGCAAAAGTAAAATAGTTGTTTCTTTCAGTTTCTACTTTCCTCTTCAATTATGCAATTTCCATTTCAGCAAAAGTAGAATAGTTGTTTCTTTCAGTTTCTGCATTTCCCTGCTTTCCTTTTCAATTCTACAATTTCCATTTCAGCAAAAGTAAAATAGTTGTTTCTTTCAGTTTCTACTTTCCTCTTCAATTATGCAATTTCCATTTCAGCAAAAGCAGATTAGTCATTTCCTTGCTTTCAGTTCTGCATTTCATTTTCTTTCCTTTTTAGTTCTGCATTTCATTTCAGCAAGTTCATTTCAGTTAGTTGCAATTTTTTTGTTCAATCAATTTCAGTTTTGCAGGTACAATCAGTGAAAAAACAAAAACCAACCAAAAATATTTCCTTTCATGCCTCATAGGAATAGAGATAATTCAAGAAATTCTTGCCCAACACCCCCACTACATCACACCACCACCCTTCTCTCTTATTTGGTGGCAGTGATCAAGAAGAACCTTAAGGTGAACAATCAGAGATATTTGAAAAACATATAGGGGAAGAAGAAGAATAAAACATCCCTTCTGAGCCAATGGTTGAAAACGTAAATGCTAGGGGGAATGGAGAAAGAATAGAGGGTATCTTACCCATTCGGGAGACCAACGGGGACACCAAAATGAAGAATATAAGTCCTTCAACCCTACCTCACTTCCATGGTTTGACTATAGAATATCCTGACACCTTCTTGTTTGAGTTTGTTGTCATCTGTCGAACCTATGACTATGCAGAAGATGAGAAAAAGTTGAAACTATTTCCTTCTACTCTCAAGGATGCATTCTGGAAGACCTTCTAGACACCCTCTATCTACTAGCTAGGGGAGACATCTACCAACTACCTTATGAGGACATAAAGATTGTTTTTAGAAACCATTTTAGAGCAGCCAAAAAGAGAGGTAAGGGGATTCAACCCATAGTGAGTACCTCCTCATCTAATTCATCCATCAAAGGTGAACTTGGAAACATGCTGGAAGACTTCAAGAGTGATGTTGTAGACTCTTGCCATGCAAATGGACACCTTGCATATCAAAAGGAAACAAGAGGAAGCAAAGAGGGCTTTGGCCATTTTTTGTCCTAGGTGCACTAGGAGGCATCCTAGGAACGGATGTCCATTGAAATCTATAGAGGTTTGTTCAATCTATGAAGAAGATCATTCTACAGATAAGTTCCCTTACTTGCCCGAACTCAAATCTATATACCAGGGGGCCTAAGGAGCCACTGAAACACTCTATTTCATAAACCAAAGGAGACTGCATGGACCTAGACCATACCAGTAGGGGATGCAAGGGACATCTCAGGAATATTACAACCCCAACCAAGTCACTTCGATACCTTCTTGGGGACCCCCTGCTCATTCTTCCTAGTCCACGTCTCCTCCTTGGTCCTTTCCATCTCAATATCATGCCCAACCAACGGCTCATTCATTTCACTCCTATGCTCAGCCACAACCTCAGTTGAATGCATTTCATCAGGGGTGGAGACCCCAGTACAACTCTCCTCTTGCTCTTTTGCCTCCACCACCTACTTAATCATAACCATTGCCTCCTTCTCCACCAAGGAAACCCCAAATGATTGCCCAGCTGAACTTGAATCCTAACAACAGATAGCTCAGCAAGTATATAGTGGGGAACCATCATGCCCAACTTATGTTGTGGAGATTCAGGAGATTGACCTAAGATCTGGGAAGGTTCTCCCAGATAGCCAGCCTACACCTAGGGAGGTTGAGGAAGATAAAGAAGAAAGTGAACCTAAAGTAATTCCACCCTTTCCCGAGAGACTATCCGTGACAACACAACCTACCTCAGAAGAAACTGAAATTTTGGGAGAATTGAAACAATTATGTGTGAAGATACCACTTCTCCAAGCCATAAAAGATGTTCCTATATACAATAGGTTGAAGTGCTTTAGGCATCCAGGCAGGCGCAAGAGAGATGCCCCAACCATCAATGTCATAGGACAACTATCCGACTTGATGTTGGGGCAGGTAATCTGTCCGAAATATCTGGACCCTGGAAGCTGAGTAGTTGATGTCCACATCAATGGCACTGTGATCCCACATACCTTGATTGATTTGGGAGCTAGCATTAATGTGATGACAAAGGGCACCATGCTCAAACTTAACCTCTAGGGCTCCTTGAGGAAGACCACGATAGTACTGCAGCTAGCAGACCGCTCCATCATGACCCTTAAAGGGATAATGGAAGATGTGATGGTCTCAATTGATTCTTGGGAGTACCTTGCTAGTTTCTTAGTTCTCAAGCCGAAGGCAAAGCTCACTGTGTATCCTCTCATCCTAGGAAGACCATGGTTGGCTACTGTCGATGCTTACATTAGCTATCGAGCTGGGAACATGAACATCAAGAATGGGCATATGTCCAAACAATTAATCCTATACCCTCCTGCCCAACCATTTCTAGAACATGATTTGCCTCTCTGGTTGGAGGAGGAGGATGAGGATGAAGTCTACTCTGCACCACTTTGTGCATTAGAAACTGCCATGGGGGGAAACTGCCAGTTGAGGATGATATCATTGAAAATTTAATTTAGAATCCACCACCCAATACCCTGCCATTGGAAGATATAGTGAAAGAAACCCAAAACAAACCCTTAACTGATCTCTGTGTGGCTGAACCGACCTCTCTCCGTGTTAAGAATATAGAGTTCGGCCTAGACAGAACCTTGAAAATCAATCTATCCCCATTCACTTCCCAGGAGAAGGAGTTATGTAGCCTATTGAGAAAACATTTAGATGCCTTCGCTTGGAGTTATAAGGAGATGAAGGGAGTGCACCCTTCAGTATGTACTCATCATATATACATTAAGGAAGATTGCAAACCAGTCGGGCAGCCTCAAAGGAGGATGAATCCAGCACTTGAAGACATTGTTTAGGAAGAATTGCAAAAATTACTTGATGCAAGATTCATCTACCCCATCTCTGACAGTGAATGGATCTCTCCTTTGCTTCTAGTGCCAAAGAAAAATGGCAAGTGGAGAATGTGTGTCGACTATCAGGAGTTGAACAAAGCCACTAAAAAGGACAATTTTCTGTTGCCTTTCATAGATCAAGTGTTAGATGGTCTGGCGGGGAAAATGTTTTTCTCCTTCCTAGATGGGTTTAGTGGGTACAATCAGATTCAAATCAGCCCGGAAGACCAAGATAAGACCACTTTCACTTATCCTTGGGGTAAATTTTCATACTGGGTCCTTCCTTTTGGTTTGTGCAATGCTCCAGCCACTTTTGAGAGAGCAGTATTGAGTATATTTTTTGAACTCGTTCATGATGCAGTGGAAATATATATGGATGATTTTACTCCTTATGGTTCTAACTTTCAGGAAACTTTATCTAACCTAGGAAAAGTTTTGGAAAAGTGTGTTGAAATGAACCTATCCCTCAGTCTGAAAAAATATGAATTTGTGATGACTGAAGGGACCATGCTAGGTCATGCAATATCTCAACAAGGATTGGAGGTGGACCCCAACAAAGTTTCCATCATCGAAAGGGTCCCACCTCCTCAAAAGGTGAGAGATGTCAGAAGTTTCCTAGGCTTAACTGGATGTTACAGAAGATTCATTAAAGATTTCAGTAAGTTAGACTCTCCATTGTTTGGTCTTTTAGGAAAAGATGTCGAATTTACCTGGTCAGAAAACTGTCAAGAAGCCTTAAATACCTTGAACAGTAGACTTGTGACTGCCCCAATTTCGAGAGGCCCAAACTAGGCCCTACCTTTCCACATTCACACAAATGCCTTGAACAAAGCAATAGGAGCAGCCTTAGAACAAATTGATGAAAAGTTACCTTATGCCATATACTTTACAAGCAAAAATTTGCCAAAGGTAGAATTGAACTATACAGTAACCGAGAAGGAACTCCTAGTTGTAGTGCATTCCTTAAACAAATTTAAACATTATATCACAGGCTATCAAACCTTTTTGCACACTAATCATGCTACAATTAGATATATAATGAACAAACCGGATGTAAATGTTCACATTATTAGATGTTTGCTTTTACTGCAGCAGTTTCATTTGACCATTGTTCATAAGCCTGGTAAAGAAAATGTTGTTGCTGACTTTTTGTCTAGAGTGAATTTTCCTGCAGGTGAAGAAGGAATGGTGGATGATCAAATGCCAGATGTACACCTGTTTGCTATCTCAGTACTCTCTCCATGATTTGCTGATATAGCCAACTACTTGGTTTCAACACAGTTTCCACCACACCTGTCCTCAAAGGAGAAGAGCAAGGTCGTGAGGAAAAGTGCCACTTTCACATAGATTGGGTGCAATCTCTTCCAACTTAGCCCAGATCAGATCTTGAGAAGATCAGGGAGTAGGAAGTTTTTGACATTCTCCTGACCTACCATGACGGGCCTTGCGGAGATCATTTTGTAGCAAAGAGGATTGCCTTCAAAATCTTGCAAGAAGGCTACTATTGGCCCACTCTCCATCAAGATGTGAGGAGATACACCAGCCAATGTGATTGGTGTCAAAGGATGGGGAAACCTACTCCAAAGGATGAGATGCCCATGAAACCTCAAGTGACCTTTGAGCCATTTGAGAAGTGGGGCATGGACTTCGTGGGTCCTATCAACCCTCCTTCAAAATAGAAGCAATACATCATTGTGTGCACCAATTACCTAACAAAGTGGGCAAAAACCAAAGCAATCAAAGTAACAATAGAGGAAAAAGTAGCTGAGTTCTTGAGAGAAAACATATTCTATAAGTTCAGGTATCCAAGAGAATTCATCACAGATCAAGGTAGTCAGTTCACTTCCAATTTGATTGAAGACCTGCTCACACATCATAAAATCAAGCACAAGACTTCCACCCCTTACCATCCATAAGCCAATGGGCAGGTAGAAGTCACTAATAGAACTTCGAAAGGAATTTTGACCAAGGTAGTGAGCAGCAGCAGAAAAGATTGGGTGGACAGATAAGTTGAGGCCAACTGGGCCTACAACACAACATGGAAGACCACCACAGGGTTCACACCCTATGAACTGGTCTATGGGAAGAAGGCTTTGCTGTCAATAGAATTTGAATTTAATACACTAAGGATGGTAGCTCAGCTTGACCTAGATGTCAGCCATGCATAAAAGGAGAGACTACTCCAGCTCAATGGATTGGATGAACAAAGATTGCAGGCCCTTCTCCACACAGAGTTAGTTCAACTTCAGAGGAAGATATGGCATGACAAAAATATCAACGAGAAGCAATTCCAAGAAGGATATTGGGCACTGCTCTATGATTCAAGGTATAAAGACTTCAAAGGCATGTTGAGGACAAGATGGCTGGGACCCTACACTATGGAAAAATGCAATGACAATGGTTCAGTTCTGATCAGAACCATTGACGAGGAAGCCATCCCCATGCTTGTCAATGGACATAGGTTGAAAATTTACAAGAAGCCCCTCTCCACGTGAGAGTTCATTGAAGATCTGAATAAGATAGTGATGGTAGTGGAGCATGTCTTAGCCTCCACACACTGAAGAAATAGAAAAAAAAGGAAAAAAATAATGAGGACTCAAGTGGAAACCTCCATGAGGCGCTTGAGTCCCATCATTGGGTTGAAAACCTCTTCTGAGGTGGCCTAGTGATGCCAAAAACAACAAAAAGAAAAAAAGAGAATAACATCCCTAGGTGAAAACCTCCCTTGGAGGTGCCCAAGGCAAGCAATTAGGGTGAAATCCTCCTTGAGGTGCCCTAGTTGCTTTCAAAAAAAAAGAGAAAAAAAGAGAAAAAGAAGAAAAGGAAAATTGAATTTTAATGTGCATCGCAAGTTACAGGAGGACCATAGGGAGTAAGAGAAGATGTCACAATGCCTATTTAATCTCCTCCACACTCTTCTCCATCATTTCTAACCTTTCTTCCACCTCACTATGTTTTTTTCTGGAAATTGTGTATTCTAAAGGAGCCCTTGTGTTTTCTACAGGAGGCTCCTATAGGAATCACAGAGAGTCGAAAATGGTTCTAAAAAGTAGTTTGAGGGGTTGGGAAGATTCATGAAGAGCACATAAACCCTCCTACGTCTATCAACCCTCCTTGCCATCCATTCCACACTTGCATCACATCATCATCATCATTTTTTCCTTCTTGTCACAGAAAACACAGAAAACCGGTTTTTAGAAAAAAAACAAAAAAATAAAGGGAGAAGCACCTCAAATCTCACCTACAGCTTACCTAGTACCTCTCCATCTCCATCAACATCTCTAGCATCATCCTCATAGCTCCCAGCATAAAAAATTAGCTAAAATGTTAAAGGGAGAAGCAACTACAGGAGCTCTTATAGGAATTCCTATAGCAGCTGATCCCATTAAAAGAAAGCCACAACAGCAAAAGAAGTGCAACCATGGGATTGAAGGAGAGATCTAAAGTTAGACCCAACCAAAGGATACCTGCACAAGACAAACAACCACACATCATACAACAGAGAGCATGCAACAAAGGAAATGCAGGCATGCAACGAATGAAATACAGGCATGTAACAAAGGAAATACAAGCATGCAACAGCAAAAGGAGCCAAAATACCTCACAACACATACATTTGACTTATAGGTAAGTGAATAACCCGCTCCTCTATTGCATTTGTGTAATTGAAAGATATGCATAAGGGAATGAGATGATTAGGGTTGAATGAGAAAAGGTGGCCAGTTAATTGGGCCACCTTCATCCAGTCGACTACAATCATCCGAAGATGCCACTAGACATGTGCATAGTCAACTCAGAGAAATATCCCAAGGATAGGCAGTGGAGGGTTTGTAAACCTTGATTCACTGATGAGAGGTGATTGTGGGTGGAAACCATGACGACAAGGCAAGTGGGGACCAATGGTCCAAATATGGCAACATACATTTTTTCTAGCTCACACCATCACCGGAAATATCTAAAAGAAGAAATAAGTACTCCTCCTCGAAACTCCTTCACCACCCTTTCTTTCATTCCATCCTTGTCCACTTAGCTGCAGCAAGCTCCTTGTCACCCCACAGCCTTAAACCATCGTTCTACATCACTCTCATCCATCCCCCTGCTATCGGAGTTCTACGGGAGCACTTACAGGTTCTACAGGAGCACGTACAGGTAGTTGTACAGGAGGGGCAATGAGCTATTTTTAAGGAGAAAACACAGGTTTTTGCTTGATTTCTACCTTAAGGAGGTAGATTACATGCATACCCACCTTTATTATCAATATGTGCAAGGAATGATATCATTTTTAAGGAGTAATTGAGTTCATAGAAGAAGGGGAATTACATAAAAAAATTATGTCTGTTTTCTTAAAAAAACACAGTTTTCCTCTGTTTTCCTGTTTTCTTCAAAATTCTTGTCTCCATCTCTACATTGGTTGTTCAAAAGGGGTATAAGCACAATGATAGGAGGATTCATGAGGAAGGATCCCACCAATTCAATCAGGCTCCATGAACATCCCCAAGTAGTAGCCATATTCACCAGGGCAAATTGGATATCATTTTTTGAGAAATTCTGAGGGTTTGATGAAGAAGTTGCTCAAGAATTTTCCCATTCTTTAGTCCCTCACTTAAGGACCCATGCCACTATCACTTTTATAGGACTTTCCATGGAACTAACCCTATAATTTAACAATAGGGTTACTACCCTTCCTCTTGGATTACCTTGGAGCAAAGATGAAAAACCAATTGGACAGGTTTCCAAGAAAAACTTCTTCCAAAACAATGAACATACTGTAGATGATAAAAATGGCATTAGAAGGAGAAACATACCCTACCCTTGGGATGAAGTTAGTTACCAAATCATGAAATATATTTCCTGTGAAGGGAGGTATAGCATAGTCTATGGCTACCATTTTAGAATCCTTCATGAGTTGAGATATGGCATGGACACTCCAACACCCCACAAACCCAGCATCCCCTATTTCCTCCTGCAATCCCTCATAGACTCCAACATTAAGTTCAAGGCAGGGAGTCCAGATCAGTTGGCTCACTATGGGTTAATTAAAATTTTAGTGCAAGAAGCCCTCCATACATTCACAATCCCCATAGCATGGGAAATTTTCCAAAACATCATAGTAGAAGATGACATAAAGGCCCTCACCTATGATACTAGTCCTTTTGTTAGTGAGGAGGAGAAGCAGCAAGGGGGAAAAGGGGAAGAAACTGAGGAACAAGAAACAAAGAAGTAAGAAACCAAAATAGAGAAGGAAGAAACCAAAATAGAGCAGAAAGAAACAAAACAAATAGAGACAGAGAAAAAGACAAAAGGAGGAGAAAAAGGGACAGAAAAGAGAGAAGTGTCTCTTGAGACCCTGAAAAGAGAGGTAACAACTACTCTCACTGCCCTTAGCACCCCAATTAAACCAAAACAAAAGAGGAAGAGGCAGACCTCAATGTATTTCAGGGCTAGGAAGAGCACAAGGATCAAACAAGGGAAACCCCAACCTTCTTCTAAAGTGCCTATTGTTATTGAAGATTCACCCTCTACCCAAGGGAAGGAATCCCATTCCAAGACACCTATCACTTATGAAAGGGGGACTCATAGATCTCCCACATGGAAGGAAAAGGTAGGACTACATGACTTAAAAACAGTTCTACAGGAGGCATAGACTATTCTATAGGAGACCTTGTCAAGACTACAGGAGATCGAAAAACTTGAAGAAAGGATAGAAGGGTAGCCACAAGGAAGGATGAAGCAATAGAGGCACAAGAACCTGACCCCCAGCCTAGTTTGGGCTCTTACTAAAATCTTCTTTAAGGGGGAAGGATCATTCCACAAAAATTTGCAATCCCACTTTTCTTTGAGTTGGAGAAAGAAAGAAGAAGGACCCATAGGTGACCCAGATTGACTACCAAATTACAATATTTTAAAAGGAAATTTTTCATCTACTTTTCACTTTGAGATGAAAAAATTGTAGGCCCCCTTACCAACAATAGTGGGGGGGCAAGCCCCCCCACACCCAACTATCAAGGACTCAAATCCAACCATGGTTGAAACAAAAAGCCTCTCAACAATCGGGAAGATAATCAAGCTCCACACCCAACGTTGCCTTCTTTGTTATATAGTTTCATTGAAATGCATATGACACATGGGGGCTCACAAGGATTCGAATATAACTTAGAACCTAAGCCTCTACTTTGGAAGAGAATTTAATATGCCATGAATATTGTAAAAATTGTGATTTCATCTTTGTAGATGCAAATCATTTGTATCTAATAAACATAATTTTTCAATCATAAAAATAGTGAATCAATTTAGATATGAAGAGATGAATGTAATTGATTACTATGCATTTTTCATGGTTTTAACTTTCATCAACAACATTGGAGAGATATTACTCAACACATATTTTCCTATCACAAGTTAGAGTTGATTGCTTCTAATGTATTAATCATTAGATGATAAAAAAATGATTAAATTGTTCTTTGATGCATTTTATTTTAGATAAAACATAAGCTAATTCCAGGATAGTGAAAAACATTAGTAGATTTCAATTCGGTGAGTGTATTTTCACTACTTTTGGCGATATATTATATATGTATAACA
>APFE030878412.1:116635-127322 GCA_000404065.3 Pinus taeda
GGAAATAAGAGAAAATTGTAACATTCTTGGTTGATTTTCGATGTACATAAAATAAGACCAAGGTAATGGAACATGTATTCCAAGTTGAATGATGAAAAAATAGTATAGTGGCAATCACTTGCAATTTAATAAGGGCTATGGAAATTGGAAAAGGTAAAGAGGAAATAAATGACATTTAATTATGAAAATAAAGGAAAATAGGAGAAAAGGAAGGTGAAGAGACAAAAATTTGCATGGAAGGGAAATTAGAGGAAGATGAACTAAAATGAAGAAAAATGAGACTCAATAATAAAAATACATTAGAGAAATAGTTTATGGATTTTGGTTAGTTTTATTTTTTGTCAATTTATCATTTGGATATCTTACACTCTTGCAAACTTAGAGTATTCTTGGAGCACTCTAGCATTCACTTGGATTTGGGAGAAGACAAGCAAGAAAGCAAAGGACAATAAAAAGAAAGCAAGGAAGCGCAAGGAGACAATTGGATTATCATCCAGAATAGTCTTATGTTGCAAGTAAGAGGTTTCATGTCTGATCTCCTTCCTATTTTTTGGATGCATGGTATATGCATGTGGTTCCTTGGTTATGTGTTTTCATTAGCATAAATATTTTGTTGGATTGATAGAGATGTCTTCCTTTCCTTACCATTTCCTGACTAGCCATGATGTAGTGGGTTCCCCATTTGATTTTCTGATTGGTCTTTAGGTTTCTTATGTGTCTGGTTTGGGACAAAATCACTAGAGCCTTGAAACAACTTGGGTTCCCTGAAGGACATGGGTTGAGTAACTAGTTCCTCGAGCCTTGGATAGCTTGGGTATTGACCAATCTAGTTGATGATAGTGACTTCTAAACCATATAGGTGAGATCATTGTGCTTGAGGGTTGAGGTGGTTTGGCCTCTGGAAGCCCTAATTGGTTTTATTTTGGTGTGACCCTTATGAAAAGAGTGAAATGGCATGATGCCCTTATCAAGCAGAAGATATTCCATGAAGGAGATTGGGCAATCCTATATGATTCTAGTTTCCAGGATTTCCCGGGAAAACTCTAGACCAGATGCTTAGGGCCTTATGAGATACAAGAGGTGCATGACAATGGCACCCTCACATTAGCCACCATTGATGAATATGGCTACTGTTTTAAAGAGAATGGACATCATGTACGACTCTATCACAAACCACTTACTAGGGAGTCCTTTTGCCAACAATTACGAGAAGATTCCACCATACAAATTCTTACTGAGGAGGGCAACCCATCCACAACATCAGCCTAATGGAGAATTTATTTGTTTTTGAAATTTGTACATAAATTTTCCTTTCTTTTTGATTGAATTTGCTTCTATAAATTGTATATAGGTTCCTTTTCTACTTTTCCTTTGATGATCCCTCTAAGGAACAACTAATGTCCCCTCTAAAGAGTAGCAATGTTCGTATGCATTTTCTTCTTACTGTTCCCTTTAAGGAAAAGATACTGTTCCCGCTAAGGAACAACCTTCGTTCCCTTTAAGGAATAGCAATTTTGTGTGCAGATTTTTCTTGTTGTTTCCTTTAAGGAATAGTTTTTGTTCCCTCCAAGGAACAACCATTGTTCCCTCTAAGGAACAACAATTTTGCGAACAATTTTTCATTCCTTTCTTTTCGTGATGTTCCCTTTAAGGAAAAGTTGTTGTTCCCTCTAAGGAATAGCTGTTGTTCCCTCTAACGAATAGTAGTTTCATATGTATTTGGTTTCCCACTGTTCCCTCTAAGGTTGTTCTCTCTAAGGAATAGCTATTGTTCCCTCTAAGGAACAACATTTTTGTATCTATTTGTTTTCTCGTTATTCCATCTAAGGAACAACTACTATTCCCTCTAAGGAACAACAATTTTGTGTGTATTTGTTTTCCTGCTGTTCCATCTAAGAAACAACTGCCATTCCCTTTAAGGAACAACTACTGTTCCCTCTAACGAACAACTAATGTTCCCTCTAAGGAACAACTGTTGTTCCCTCTAAGGAACAAAAATTTCATGTGTATTCATTTTCTTGTTGTTCCCTCTAAGGAGTAGAAATTTTGTGTGTATTCATTTTCTTACCGTTCCCTCTAAGGAACAACAATTTCGCGTCCAATTTTTTTCTTTCTTTTTGTTGTTCCTTGTAAGGAACAACTGATGTTCCCTCTAAGGAACAGTTGTTGTTCCCTCTAAGGAATAGTCGTTGTTCCCTCTAAGGAACAATGATTTTTGTCGGCATGTATTTCCTTTGCTATTCCCTCTAAGGAACAGTAGTTTTGGTGTGCAGTTTTTCTTCTTGTTGTTCCTCCTAAGGAACAGTTTTTGTTCCCTATAAGGAACAATACTCTCATGTATATATCCTTTTGCTATTCCCTATAGGGGACAACACCATCTGCGTGTATTTTTCATTTGTTGTTCCTTACGGGGAACTGTTGTTGTTCCCTCTAAGGAACATCACCTTTTTGTGCATTTTTTTCTTGTTGTTCCCTATACGGAACAACACTCTTTGTGTGAGGTTCACTTTTGCTATTTCCTTTAGGAAATAAGCACTTTTTCAATATTATTTTCCTTTTCTCACTCTTTATGATCCTCTATAGGGAAAGTTTACAAATATATATGTAAGGATACAAATTTGAAGTTTATTGGAACAAGCTAATCGAATATTATCATCTTTAATGAGATTGCTTTGTATTGATTGAAAAAGGAAGGACAAAACCATATACATCACTTCAATGTACTTATTTTCACTATAAATCGAATTGATTGATTATTTGTACCATGTTGGCTCTCCCCTAACCCCTATAATTCTGTTTGTTCATTATCATCAAATAAGTTTAAGGGCATACTTTTTTCTATTGATATCTTCAGACTTCTTCCACCATCCCTATTCCTAAGGAGTGTTGAGCCACCCTCTATATATATAAATAGGAAGTGATATATATATATATATTCTATATTATATATTATATATATATATATATATATATATATATATAATATATATATATATATACTAACAATTCTATGATTTTTCAGATGGAGGATAGGGGGTCTCATCAAGAGCCATCATACCATGGTAATAAGGAAGCAGCGAAGTGGCATTCCCACTATGGCCACCACACTAGGGATATGATCTAATGGATGCATCAAAAAAATAAAGTCCTTGGAACAGGAGGTCTCATCACGAGCTGAAATGCCCACCTTTCGCTCCTTCCTAGTGAATGACAATGTGTTCATCTGGTTACCAAGCCAACACATTGGTCTCTACTCTGACATCATAATTCACTTCGCTAATTACACATAGAGGATCATAGTTCCAAAGGGTGAAAAAGCAACCCTGTCAAGGTTATAAACACCTGTGGGAAACAGAAGCTCTGCTGATGGTATTGGGGTCGTATTTTCAACATCAATGGTTATGATAACTCCCTTTTCTTATTTTTTACGTTTACTATAGAGAGATTATGTTCCTAATATATTTTTGAACCTTTATGCATGCGATATCTTTTAAAAAACCAGTCATAGTAGTTAAAATGGAATGATGATGGCAAAGTATCTTTCCTGCGTCAGTCATCCTTTTTCCTTTTCTAATCACCTCACGACATCTCCACACTTATTGATAATTTTCGTTATATGCATTGATTTCAGCACTCCGATATCTTTTGTGATCCTATCATTAATATGTGTACCTTGCCACTTTTATCACCCCTGTACTTTGCCTCCAACATGCCATTCCTTCACTCATTCAATCGAAGATGACCTATCATTTCAAAGGGGGGCGAGGAGAAAAGTCCAGTGTATTTATGTATGCGTGTCAGTCCTTTATTTGATTGTGTAGGGCAATACGACATTCCATGATTACAGAGTATGTGATATAATAGTAAGTCCTAGATAACGATTTTTATGCCTATAAAGTATCATTCGAAATAACCATTATAACAACTTGTTTTTATGTCACTCAGCTCTATCGATTGCTGTGATATCTCTGCTACAATAAATATTTGTAGAATTCAAGTAGTATGGAAGGAACAATAGTGCGCAGGGAGCCACTAATACTGGTTGTTTCTAATGCAACCAGAGAAATTCTAGCCCGAGCTGGGTGGATAGCATATTTCACATGATTTTAGCAATCCAACAAAGAAATTGCTATTGAATTCCTACAAAATTTACAAAATGGACAATCTATGATAAGAGGGAGTCAAATCACAGTGTTAGATGCGGTGATAACTAAAGTGTCCAGATTACTAGCAGAAGGACCCATATGGGCTAATAAAAGATTGAAGTTGTAGGATGTTATTGCAGTCTTTAAGGACGAGGGATAGAACCTAATCATCAAAGGCAAAGGAGTTCGACCATCATCCCTTGGAGAACTGTGGGGAGAACTAGCTAGAGTCGTTCAAAATTACATCACATGTGACGAGCGAAAAGACGTGGCAAGGCCGCGTCAACTTAAAATCTTAGTAGTGCTGAAACAAAAATTTTCTGTGAATTTGCCTGCATATTTGAATTTCCTATTGCATGAAACCACTCAAAGCATGAAAAAGTCCCAACATATAGAAACCGTCGTGAGCCACCTCTGCTTCATTAGGCTGGTAGTGAGTTACAACCTCGCCCAACAGCAATCAAGTTGGGAGGAATTAGTATTTGCCATTGAAAGGGGCCTAGCTCTGCCTGCGCATAACCCTGTTTCGAAAAGGAAGATGACTACCCTTACAACAAACATTCCCCAAAAGTGCAGACATTCCATTAGGCTGAGGACAAACTTAGGAGAGGTCGAAAACCCCCAGGGCAATATCAGCCAGCCCATAGAATTGTCTAGCCTGGGAAGTGAACAACAATTGCAGATAGAAGGATAGGATAACCCTGAGTCGGACCATGAGGAAGAATCAAGGCATTCTGGAGAAGAAGAAAGAAATGAATCAGAACTCCCCTCAACATCAAGTCCCCCAAGTGACTTACTGCATGATATGAAATTGGCCCATATTTTGGCCAATATGGATGATTTCATACAGCCTGAAAGCCCACTCAGTTTTAACATTGGAGCAACCCAATTTGTAGAGAACTATGGCCACAATAGAATTATATCAAAAACATAAGCTACGAAGCAGAAACAAGGGCAGAGGCCACTCAAGAAGAGGTGAACCAACTTGGTGATATGCCTTCAGGAGAACCCAGTCAAGTAGACCTAAATATAGAGAATGTAGGCCAAACACGAGAAATAGAAACAAACCAAGGAGATGACTACCAATCTGGGGGCACAGTTCTTGTAGAACAAAGCCAAGATGAGCAACCAAGCTTGTTAGGAGCAGAGATGATTAGCAGAACATGTGTTCCTCCTAAAAAGTGAAGAGACAAAATTAAAAAGCTTAGGAAGGAACAACAGAGGTTATAGAAAATAGTAAAAAGGCTCAGGCGAAAGATAAGAAAATTATCAGTAGGGAAGGTTCCAGACAAAACCCCCAAAACAATAAACGTAACCATTCAAACTAAATTATATGAAACAAAAACTACATGGACTCAAACTGAGCCCACACTCACTCAACTTGTTAAGGAACAACATGGAATTTTTACAGAAGCAACTACACAAATAGAGGCTATACCTTCTTATGACTTAGCTATTAAGATAGAGGTGGTACCCTCCTACAACACGGCTACCCAGATGAAGGCTTGGGCCTCCCACAACAAAGAAACATAGACAATAGGCATCCATTCTCATAGTAGGAGTACATAGACAAATACCCAAGCCAAAGATATCATGATGTGCAACGACCCTAGTATAGTGAATCTTCAAGAAGATCTAACACAGGATCGGCTTACCATAGAATGGCTTGAGCTAGAAACTATCTCCCAGCAAAAATACCAAGAATTAAAGAGGCAACTTCAGGACATGAACACATTAGAAAGTGAGACATTTGATAAATACCGAAAGGCAAAAGAAAGAATTGAGAAAATGAAGCTCAGATTAGAGAAGGTCATGAGTCAAACGTACACTATTTGCTCATTGTACACTAATGTCTTGGCATGCAGATCCCTTGCCAATTATTATGTCTTATTTTTGCTAGAAAGATACTTGTAGCTGAAAATCAAAGCCGTCAGGGCTGGAAAACTAATAGAACTAAAAACAATTGATGATTTCATAAACTGTTGCAAAAAACGTGGGGTAAAAGTTCAGAGATTGTTGTGTGAATTCTACCTACATAATTTTGTATTAGAGGAAGAAATCGAAAAGAACCCCAATCCTTTTGTGGGGGATGTGCAATTACAAGCTTTTATTTCATTCAATGTTAATCAACTGAAATGGTTCAAGGCTCATAACACGTTCCAAAGGCATGAGAATGGACTGGACCTTTGGGTCAGAGGTGAACCAAAACACCTATTACAAATGCTGGCTAATCACAAAAGTCTGATGAAAAGGGAAGGAGTAGTTAAAATTTTCGGGCCTATTCAGAAAGAGATTGTCTAGAAGGGACTAGAATACTTCCTCTCCATTCAGGAAAGCTCTTTGGCTGCAGCCAAATTCAAGTGGATAGTCTCCAATAGTAATGTATAGAATAGAGAGCTATTTAATTATAAAAATTTTAAATTGGCTGCAAAATGATTTGTCACTTATAGTAATCTCATCTTAAGAGAAGGTCCCTATTGGCTAGGTTGTCGGTTCCACAGCCCTATTGTTTGGTATCCTGCTGAAGGGTATCGAGCTATATATGAACTGCCTGAAGGACAGACAGGGCACATCTTTGAGCTCTTGTCCAAGAATCATGGTTTAAAACCACTTTACGACATTCCTTCTCCAGCTTATTCTTTGACTACACTGCATACAAACTACATGCTTTTCATGAGGATGAAAAGGGTAAGTAGGGGAGCATGTTGGGTCATCGAAAAGGTATCCATTTACTATTAATCTCATCATCCTTTTCCTTTATTTCTATATTTTCTATATCTTAATGCACTAATATATTAAGGAATTACAGTAAGAAATGAAGGAATTATCTGCAGTTACGACTTAACTAATTATTACCTTTCTTTATTCAGGAAAACAACGAAAGGGACAAATTTTGTTCCCTATGAAGGAACAAAAAACATTGACAAGTTAACGAAGGAATGCGGCAGTTGCAGATAAGGCCAAAAGAAAATTATAAGAATCAGCGCAAGAAAGGAAACGATGTCTGAAGATGGAAAACTTTTGCAAATCCCTCAAGATCAAGAGATCTTGAGGGATCATGTTTATCATTTATCTTTTTACCCTTTCCTATTATAAAAGGAGATGTCTTGTAAGAAGGAAGGGAGGAGGAATTTCTGTATTATTGAAATTGTAATTGTAATTACAGACTCTCCCTGTTGAGAAGAACACGAATATATTGTAATGCTCATTTAGTTGGATTATTAATATATAAGTAAAGTTGTTGTTCCCTCGTGTTTCCTGAAGTAACTTAGTAGTGGTCGCTGGTGGCTAAGGGCCCAGTCTCTAGTGGATTCAACTGCTTTTCTTGTGTCATACATTTCCAATTCTCACAAGTGTGATGGTTTTATAGTATTCTTGCTTTCTGTGATTTTATCGCTTCGCTGTTTATTATTTTCCAGTGTTAACATAATCTCTTTACTTTATATAATTTGTAGTATTGTCGTTGATTCAATTTACTTTCATTTTAGATCAAGTTTCTTAGGTAAATATTCCAGTTTATATAATCAACTGTAAAGAGTATTAACTATCATTGTTGAAACTCTCGGATTGATATCATTTGTTGTTTAGATAAATTATTGAGGACTGGGTTTGATTTAGATTAAATCAGTTAATGAGGGATGAGTTATCACTACTGTACTCTCAACTAATGTTGTTGTTACTTTGATGAAATGTAATATTTCGTTAAAGGATTGAGTTTTATTTAGTTGCAATTGGAATTCATTAGATGCATCCATTTACTCTTGTATTTAAAATATCTATACTACAATTTAGGAAAAATTACTCTCTGAGTTAAATAGAAACCACATGCTGTGTACACTCTTGAAATAAGAAGACTTGCCCGATTGATAATTAATGTGAGGATAATTAGGAGTTTTGAAATGCACCTTTTATCGACCAACACTTACCTTGGATAAATCATTAGGATTGTATCCATCCTTACATTGGAGTTTTCTCCACTTATCCTTTGATCCTATCCCTCCGTCAAAGGTGGATCTCTTACCCTATAATGGTAATTAGATATGAACTCCTAACTCACCTTGCTTCTATATATATTTCCAGCCTACTATGAGGTTGGTGGTTAGATTTTGAAGAATAATTATTCTGTTAAGTTTATGTAGTGAGTGGTCATCATTCCATGCATTTAGGGTGATTAGAGGTGCATATTGTGACAAGGAAAGGACAAGTCAACAACTTGGAGTAGCTCTTCTACAAGATCGACTTCTACTTATGGTTTTCATCTCCTTCCATTTATGGTAATGAAATGAATTCATTTTTTTCCTATATGTGATGTTGTTTCACTTATTTCGATATCATGTTGATCTATTGAATGAAGTATTTAGATGATATTTCACACATCTCATAGTTTCTTAGCTTGTGTTATCTGACTGTAAAGGTTCTAATTTTGGAAATCAGAGCTAGGGTTGGGGCTTCCACGCTGAAGAAGAAGCGAAGCGTGCGATTAATTCCAGGTAGGCCTCACTTCATCATCTATTTACTTTAAGGAAAAACATGGTGTTCCTTGTCTCTTTGTTGTTCTAGGTTAGCCACCGACCTAGGGGAGATACTTTTTTCACAATCGTAAATCTCATGTAACAAATTGGTGACTTGTTGGGAAATGGATAATTATCTTGGTGGTATCCTTGTACATTGTGTTTGATTACATCCTTGATAGACCTTTGTTGTACTATCCAACCAAGAACAGACCTAGGAATTCATTTCATTGAACCTTTTTTGCAATTTTTGTGTTGGAAACTTCTTTCCCAAGCTCAACGCACACCCTTTGCCTTAGACAAAGAATTGCACCTCATCCTATCCCACTCCACCAACATTACAACACACTGATGTCTCTTCTGCACCAACATTGGCCCCTATTTTTATATGACTTTTTCCTTGAGTCTCTTTGTGGCTAGCCTACATCCAACTGCACTTCACTAAGTCTTCATGTCTTCTGGTTTCTGTAAAGCCTCCATTTCATTTGCATTTGTGTTGTTTGCCCTTAATAGGAATTGGTTTTGATTTTTCTCTGTTCTTCGAGCAGATCAAGGGGATGAGCATGTTCTTGGAGGGCTCTCTCCATTAACTAACTCTATTGCACCTTTTGCAATGGCTTGAGCTACAATGAGGTGAATAAAAAGGTCTTTTCATTTGATTAATCTGTTCTCCGAACTTTAAATGAAGACATGAATCTTTCCTTCATCGCAAAAAAAAAGGCTTTTAATTTAGTCAATCTATTGGTCGAACTGCAAAAGAAGCCATGACTCATTCCTACATTGCAGTTTTGAATGGATGAAGTTGTATGAAATGATGGCATTAGGGCTTATGTTGTTTGTTGATGACATGACATATATTGCATGATTGCAGTTGTTTCCACTTTTTGGAAAGTCATAGCAAATTATTGTTACTGTTTTGCTACGAACACTGTAATTATTTTTGGGCTCAATTCAAATTTTTATAATGGAGAAGTTTGTTGAAAAAGTGAAAGGTTTGGAAAAGAAGACAACTCTTCTTGCACACGGAGAGGATAATTTTGCTCAAGATTCTTCCAGAGCAAGAGGTAGAAGAGATTTCAGAGGTAGGGGGGCAGAAACTCTCAAGGATAAAAGGCAGATTTGCACTGCGTATGCTGCAAAAGAAATGGATCACATGATGCCTCTACATGCAAGCTACCATGGGACAAAATTGAGCAGAAAAGAAACCAACAGAAAGGTAAAACTGATGATACAGACAAAGGTAAAGCACTTGAATCTACTCACTATGTTGTGGCACAATGTAACATTGGAGTAAATGAGGGTTTATTTAATGCTTCACTTGCTTCTTGGAAAAATGATTAGTTGCTTGATTCAGGAGCAACCTGCCACATGACTGATAGAAAATATTTTTTTGAAGATTTCACTGACAATGTTGATGGAGCAGTATACTTTGCAGATCAATCAAAAATCAAGCCATCAAGGCTTGGCACAATCAGGCTTAAACTACCTAGTCTTCCAGACTTTCTTCTGGATCATGTTCTATATCTCCCATAGCTCAAGAGAAACTTGTTGTCCTTGGTCCACATCCGCCAGCAAGGTCACTCCATTCATATGTTTGATGGCAAGCTTGAGGTAAGAAAAGCATTTGACCACTCACTTGTCATGAGGGGAATAGAAGAAGAAATGCTTCTCAAACTGCAAGGAACCTCTACTCATGCACAACATTTCTCATACAATTCTCATTATGAAGAAGGTACACTTCCATCAAGTTTATTATGGTAGGCTAGATTTGGACATTTAATTATGACAGTCTCCGCTTGTTGAAGAAAAATGGTGTTTTTGGTTTGCCTAAAATTCCTAGGAAACTTAAGCAATGTGATGCATGCATTCTAGGAAAGCATAGCAAACAATCTTTTAATGATTCACATTCAAGAGCACATAGGAAGCTTGAACTCATTCATTCAGATTTATGTGGTCTAATGCCTGTTCCTTCTGCAAATGGAAATAAATATATCATGACATTTATTGATGACTACACCAGAATGTGTTGGG
>APFE030878412.1:156861-193685 GCA_000404065.3 Pinus taeda
TTTGGTCAAAACAATTGAGGTTAAATTTTAATTTGTGTTATTTAAACTGGTTTTTTGACTACATGGATTCAGCGATCTCAAAAATCTTTAGGACACTTAGATTATGGAGATGTTACTCATCAAACTTGTGATTTCAAAAAATTCCTAACAGATTTTAGAGAAATTAAACAAGACAAGCCCACCAAATTAAAACTTCCAAAAAAATCACATTCAATTATATATGAACCCCACCCTCCTTATTCACTTCCCACCACCATCCGCCATGTTCAGCTTATAAAACCATGTGGATCACAAAGACCATATCAATAAGTATTTGCACAATTAAAGACCAAATGAAATGTATTCCAATTTTTCATCTTCTTTGATGACCAAGTCCATTCAAACATGCCCAGTTAACAGACCAGATTGAGAAACCACTTGCACCAATGTTGATTTATTAAATTTGACTGGATGATAATCACTTGTATCAATTTAATATGTTTACAGCAAAATCTATGGTTAAATACCTTCATGTAGCACCCATGGTATTTCTTTACATGAGTACATGCATTCTGGACGAGAGATATTGCAGTTCCCAACAATCAGTTTCTAATAAAGACTATATAAAACAAGTTCGCGTTGCACACGGCATACCTGCCGAAAATAGCTTGTATATTAACTTGGATTGAAATAATAAGCCAAGTCAATTGACCAAGTTCAAAAGAAGCATAGGACACATGACTAACCAAGTATTAGTTTCCATTTTGACCATACATTGCTAGTCTTAGGCTCGGCTGCTTCTTAGACTGGAACTTCATTAGTCCAGTCAATAAATCCAACTAGAAGCCCAAGTGTATCTACCTAGTGAAGAGGCCAAATTGTTTCCACAACAGGGCTCTCTCTATGAAATGACGGTCTATAACAGCTAGAGACAAGCATTCAACCTGCCATTGCGAGACACCCAAACATCCAGCAACATGCAAAACACACAACCACTACGTGTGCCCATCCTGTTCGCACTAGACATTAATAAAGGTCTTCATTATCAGTTAAAGCTTAACAAATCTATATATTGTGTTAAATCCAACTATTTCAATTTTTAGTTAACCTTTTTTTTCGGTTAAAGCTGAACAAATTTATATATCGTGTAAAATACAACAACGATTGGAACAATAATTAATCTGTACCATTTCCCTTTTTAACAAACATATATGGCATGCAAAATTTAAATACAATTGGAAAAATGTTTTCTCTGACATTTTGTTTTCTCTCGAACTATATCAACCACATTATGTAATAGACAGAAAACAATAATTCATTGAATGCATCTTGTTGCAAAATGTAATCCATGCACAGAAAACAATAATTCATCGAATGCATCTTGTTGCAAAATGTAATCCATGCACGGGAAGGCTTTTGTATTTTTAAAAGAAACAACCAGATTAATTCTCAGTGTGGCACTAAGCATAGGCATGTTCACCATGGCATAATCAGACGAGTTGAAAATGCATGCTATGGACTAGATCAAGGAGTTGGTTCTATATATTGGATCACTTGCCCTTTAACTTTCCAACGGGAAAAGAAAAAGAAAACCCTAATACAAGAGCGCATCACCCGTTATCTAACTAAGGATCAAGTAGAGCAACACATCCAATCCCCATGCTCTGCCTGTATTTCCTCACAATTCTCATCAACAATAACACTTGATAGATTCCAGATATTTATTAAATGTAATTCGAAATGCCAAACCATATCAAATGTTTTTGAAATCAAACAAAAAAGAAAACTTGCTATCTTTGAATAGATGCATAAAACAATCCACTAAACCTTCAACAAAATAAGAATAATTGGCCAAACAATTCAATTGTACTTGTACCAAATAAAATAAACCCGAAATGATGGCGCGTCCCCTTGAGTTTTCTGTCTACAAAATGTATGGCCTGAACTCCCAACCATCGCTCGGCAATTTCCTCCAGCTAACCTCCAATTGGACGCACATTGTCTTCTCGAGTGCTAAAAATTGGGACTCCCCATTTGAGCAAATGTTGGTCTAGATAATCAAAATGAGGGTTTCTTCACATTCAAACAAACCGAAGAAAACGATTAAACCCCAGTAGGAATCAACGGCAACATAACCACCAAACACAAGATTGCAGTCCACTGTATACCAAAAATACGCTTCAGAAAACTTAAATATTGCAACAACACAACAAAAAAAGAAAAATCACATTATTACATAAGCAAAGGCCAGAAGTATCAAATTGCCCTAGTCATCCTCCGAACAAAAATAAACCAGCGATTAAAGCAACTCGGCACACAATTTGATGACAATTCAATGAAAATTTCGCTAAAACTAATGGCAAGCAATCAAGATGAAGGTGGAAACCTCGGAAAACAGTTTGTCGGTGGAACAAAATGAATCTGTCATTTCTTGAATTAAATAATCCGTGTTCCTCGACCAAAACCGAAGAGAAAAATATACAATAAAATGGCGAAAAATTCCTGTACCGAGATTTCACATTTTCTTGCCATATGCCTCGATCGATGACTCCTTCCTTTTGTTGTCCGTTGCCTTCCAATCCAAATTTCCACCAAAGATTTATTTGCAACCCCTGTTAAAGATTTATTTGCAACCCCTGTTTTAGCTGGTAACTATAAAATTACAATAGTACGGGGGAGATTGAGATTTCACTTTTGTGAGAAGAGAAGCCCAGAGAAGAGGCGAAATCCCTCGGTGATAAAGTCAAACGGCTTGGTCAGCATTCAAAATAGAATAAATTTGCACTCTGTTTCGACGCAGTTTAAAAGGCGGTTGGATTTATTACCATTAACCATTTCTGCACGTTGAAATTGATATTCCTCGCAGAAAAATTGTTAGCCAGCACTGTGACAGAAGCGCTGTGGTATGTACGCAGCTGCTGCCCCGTTGGGTCCAGGTCCCTGGCTCTGTTGTGCCTTTCAATTATCGTGAATTTGAAATGTAATGTATGGCTTTGTTGCAGTAATCAACCCGTACACTCTAATGCCTTTGGTCTTTCCTGTTGGCCTATTTTCCAATTCCATGTTCACCCTTGCTTGAAGTTTTCTGGAAGAGGGTGAAGTTTACCAGTGAAAAGCTCAAGCTTACGTGAAGTTTTCACCTATGTACGAGATGGAGCATGTTAGCCATCTGGTGCCTATTCAGTGAAATGAGTTGCCAAGCCAACCCTAATGAGTGACATGTGTTAGATTTAGGGTTCTCCAAATGTAAGGCTAGGATCGTCGTATAGTTTTCATTGAAGATTCCTAAGATGAAAACGAAGAACAAATACCCTGCTTTTAGCAACTTATCATATGTTAAAAGGGACGATTATATGTGAAAACGAAATCCTGCAATAAGGTCTCTCTAACAAAACTTTGGATAAAATTTTTGTTTGACCAAATGTTTTTTAAAAACATTGGGTAAATAGATCAATCCACCCAAATTAATATGATACTCCAAAAACTTTGGATAAAGGCCAAAATTCGCTTAAAAGCAAGTTCGAAGTCAGCAATAAGACCCCAAAGCTGAATGGCCATTGAAAACAATCGAAAAATATTTAAATGATTTTAAAAATTCACTTTTTGCCTAAAACTTTGGTTAAAGTATTGAATAACGGTTGATATTTAAAAAGTCAAACGAAATTAATTCGTAGTCAAAGCGATATCGATCGCTATATACCTGCTTCGGCAGGTATAATAAGCTTGTTACTCTTAATAACAAATTGACTTTAATACCTTTTCTCTTCCTCTTTAGCCAACACATGTGCTTCATACTACTACAGCCTTAGAATTTGAACCATGAGCTAGACAAACACTGCTTCACTTGATGAAATATGTATTGTTGTAATTTTAAAGTTTTGTTTTGTATGAAACCATAATTAGTTAATAGTTATGGGGTTATAAAAACAGAACTGCAAAATATCTCTTTCTCATGACACAGAAATGCGAAAGTCGATCCGACCCATTACAAATACCCCTTTTAAAATAACACTCTAGAAAAGAGCAGAGTCATTAAACCTTTGTATACAATGCAGGCACACTATTCCTTACTATCTTTTCTTTAATTGCATGTCCACATTATGAAGTTCAGTCCTGGTTTTTACAGGAAATCTTTGGAGCTGCATGGTCGAATTCAACTCATAAAGCCAGATTTAATACCATTTGAAAGACCAGTTGCTAATAAAACCTCCTTTCTGATATGGCAGAACCACTAATGATTTGCATGAAACATATAGTGTGGCCATCTTCTCCCCTTGAGGCCATGCAAGCCTTAGTTTATATTAGTAGTCTTTTGTTGCTCCTTCCTCCTCCATACTTTGATATGTTAAACTTTAGCATGCAAAACACCTTCATTTTTTTGTGTGGTTTCCTTAGCATGACTTTCTCTCTCTAGTTAGATTGTTTGTAACACATTGGCAGCTTGCAATCCTTGGTCTTATGGCCCACATTTCCACAAACATAACATCTAATGTGTCCAAAAATAGTGGAAATGATTCATATCTTGTGTTGATTTGATTTATTCTTCTTATGCCATGAACCCTACAATCAACATATTTATGCCTAAAATCATTACACAAATAATAGTAACCATAAAATGAATTGTCGTACCTGGTCAAAGATGAGCTTGCATGATGTGTCCTTTTGTTTGATTGTTTGTTTTGTTGCATGCTTCTGCTGTTTGCTACAATATTCCCAAGCTTTCGAAAACTAAAACATCTAACTGATCTTGAGAATGTTGATGATATCTCTAGTGCAATCTTTTCATCCTTTGATTTTTGGTTTTATTGTTGTTCTATAATATTGTTATTCTCATGGTTGGTATTATCATTTTCTATGGGTTGTTTTGCTTATGAACTTGTTGCTTTCTTGTGCAGGCTAGGATCAAGATAGTTTTGCCTAATATTTAACTGAATTCCTTACTCTTTCAAATCACTTTTAAATGTAGATACTTCAACCTCCAACCTTTCGTATTGAACTTATTTCTCATATTTCTTCCTCATTCCTTCTTCAATTTTCCTTGTTTCATCCAATTAAGCTTTTCTTCAATTTTCCTTGTTTCATCCAATTAAGCTTTTAATTTGATAAGTTATTCTTTGTAGATACACTCCTTCTCATCAAGTATTTGCAATAACTTCTTCTTATTCTTATTTTCTGCTATGAACCTTCTAATCTTAGCTTCCAATATAGCTATCTTTCATGGCTCTTCATCTTCATCTTCTGATTTTTATGAAAAAACATTACCTCCACTTCTCTCTAAAAGATAAGAATGAATTGATTTGTTATTGTCTTCTAAACCATCTATCACTAGAGAATCATCATCACTAAAAGGAAATGTGCTACTAGATATAGGATGATCACAACATTTACCTTCATTATTATTTACCAACAAAAAGAGGGGTCCTTCCCAATTAGATATATTCTTCACTTGTTTGTGCTCTTTCTTTTCTGAGACTACTTCCTCTTATTCTTCACCATGGCCCACAGTTTGCTCTCAAGCAATCAATATTCACTGAGAGAACCCTACTTTGATACAAATTGTTGAATCCACTGAGAGGGAGGGGTGAATTATTAGTGCGAGGGTTAATTAACTTTTAAATATTTTGATCAAAACAACCAAGAATTAGTAACCCATCAACTAAAATATTAAAAAAAAGATAATTAACATGTAAAAACACCATGAACAATATCAGAAGCATGCACATCAATGGAAGCAAGTTTTTCTGGTGGAAAACCCTCTCTAGGGAAAACAACCAGCTGCTATTGTTTTTGCTCAAATCTTCTATTATGTTGAAAAAAAAATTACATAGAGGACCTGCCACACAATAGATGGAAGACTCGACTACTAAGATAGTCTTCTAGAAATCATCAGCCATAAAGACTCTTACGTCACGACTCTACGAGTAGCCATTGCTGGAAGCCACCATGACCAATAAGCCTCGTCAAATTCCATTGGACTTTGGAGAAATCTACTTCCTTTATTGATCTTTCTACTAGAAGGCCCCCACCTTATCTACACATTGCCTGTTATGAAGCCTCAACACCTTCAACACCTCCATGTGAACCATGTTTCATACGTTTTCAAACTACGCTCTTAAACCTACTCAACATGAGAAACCCAACACAACTACAGATATACAATATGATAGACTAAACACCTTTATCACCCACTCACACTATCACTCACTTTCAATCCACACACACATTCAATAATCCAAGACATTTTCAAAAATATATGTCAAATTATTCTCAACAATTCCAAATCAATACCTCGGGAAAATACCATGGTTATGCCAATATCACAAACACCTATACCATGGTAATCTCCAACTCAATACCACAGTTATGCCAATACCACAGACACCTGTACCATGGTAATCTCCAAGTCAATACTATGGGTAAATACCATGTTTAAAATGACACTGAAGATACCTATGCCATTGTAATACCAATTTCATGGTAATACAAAAAACCAAGATCACATGTACCAAATTACTACCCGCTCCACACACATACCAATACCCTCACATTTTTCAAAACACCCTACAAATAAGAAGCCAAGCAACATAATCATAACATCTATAATATCATCCATCAAGGAGTACATCTATCACTCAAGCTACCTGCAACACAATTATTTGCACATAAGCATGTATGTCACAAACCAAACTGCTCCAAAACCATCTACCACACTCATACCACTTGCAAAACATTCTCAGGTTGACGTCAATGTCACCCATCAATCAATGTAACACAAAATTTGCACCAACAACTGCATCATCAATGCCAACACCCTTTATATTAGCCCCTGAAGAGAAATTCAGATAACAAACCTAAAGTTTCAAGCCAAATATTTTTGTATACTTTTTGTATGCCATATCAACTATTGACAATGTTTTTCAATGGCCAATGAATACTTTGGATGTCTTATTTAGCTTCTTCTGGTAGAGAGGCACATACTAATCAAAATATTAGGTTAAAACAACATGTTGTCAAAAAGATATTTCAAAAATTTCATGATCAAATAATGCTAGCATTAGTAGATTAACGTTAAATCTTTTTGCTAGGGAGTACAAATAACATACTCCACAATACAATTTCTCCTCAAATGTCCATTTTATCGTGAACTGCCACCTCAACTATCCGTTTTCTCCTAAAATGCCACCTACACAGCCATGCAAATGTCGATGTTGTGGCCTTTTTGCACCACTATCAATTGATCCAATGCCAGTCGAATGATCTATACCTGTACTAGTTTGTTGCTCCATAGAGCGAATTAGACCAGAGGAATTCTATCTATGCACAATAACAAGGAAGACGCCTTGCCTTGTCATTACAAAAATGGACCTTGGAAAGAGTCGGATGATGAACTCATGATTTTTAATGTCACCAAAGGAAAAATCGATGAGGTTAAAGACCAAGCAACACAGGGATCCATGGATACAAAAGAGGCTATAGTGAAAAAAGAAAACTTTATAAAAAATAAAGTGGAAGATAATGTTGAACAAGGAAAGTAATATTTGCAGAGTGCAAGACATAAATTCGTGCAGATGAAGGACACTATAGTGGAAAAGGCAAGATGGGCACAGGATTCAACACAACATCTTGTCAGAAATATCAGGAAAAAAGTGGTTGTAAAAATGGAAGATGAATCGAATCATTCAATCAAGGATAGTGAAAAAGGACAAGAAACATCCAAGGGTTTTTTGAAAAATCAAGGGGATAAAGAAACAAAGACTAAAATAACAGATAGAGAGAAGATTGCGGGTAGAATTGATGATATAGATGAGAAAATGAAAGGCTAGATGTATAAGTCTTTCAACGAAATCTTTATATACGTGCTTCCCAAAATTAATTCATAATCGTCACTTAATCTAAAAACTTATATGAACTGTATACTCCCTAATAGTGTTCAAGACTGCATTGCGACAAGCCCTCTTATAGGTAGGGATAATACATACCTCCTAAATCTAGCATTCTCTTTTTTCCGGTAACCACTCTTTGATTTAGATACAGATAATTCTTATTAAGCATAGTAGTAGCTATCTCAAACTGATAAAACACATCACATATTATGCTAATTAGTAGAAGCTTAGTGATTCCCATTGAATAATCAAGAGATAACCACCATACAAGTGTAGGTATTAAGCACAGTAGGTATGACCAATATACTTTCTTTCCCACTAAATAACCAGTTGTATGGATAACTTCCCCAGCGATAGCCTTTATCGTGTTTGAATCAACCAAGCTCATGTATGTGCCTTATTTTCATGATATCTTTTTTTTTTATTGTACATCTTTACAAAAAGGAAATTTGTCTTGCTAAGAACACTCCATTGCAAAGCTCCAATTTCCCTTTTAGGCTCTAGCTAGAAAAAAATCAAGGCACAAAAAATTCAAGGCTAAAAACAAAATCAAAGCAAAGGGGGAGAGCTTAAAAGTTCCAATAAATGGCCTGCACCCATTTTTTCTTAGTAAACAACCTCAACTTCTCATTATTTGAACCATGCAGATTCCCATACTCATGCGCACACAAATTTGTTTGCTTGCATTGAACATGATTACCTAGAAATTGCTCTCAGTGACCTCAACGTTGCTTCCAGTGATCATGTCTAGATCAAATTCCAGTGGCCACTCCCACATGTCCAGGTCACACTCCATACACTGAACATTCACCATGGGTCGAGCATTCTTGGGTATGTACTAGCACTCTATCTCGCACCCTCAAATACCATCACAAGCACTAGGAGTAGAACAAAACTCACTTCTTCACCCTTCTCTGCTCCCCTTTCACTGTCAAAGTCTATTCCTTTTTGGCATCTCCTCATTATGTACGAGTTTCGTATCAGATCTACTATTTCCCATTCTGTTGCGGTCGAAGATGTGTTTGACCCTACATTGAACATCATCTAAACAAGATACATGTATAACTTGCAAGAAAGAAATAAGGACATTTTTCGTAGCCTTGAACTTCTATTTGTTAGTGCGGTTACCCCGAGTTTATCTTAAATATCAAAGTTCTTTATTTCACTACTTCTTTGTGTTGTTCATCTTGCATGTCGAGTTATCAAAAGAGAAACAAATGGTAAGAGTGTGGGCCCATAGAGTCAGGCAAGTGGTAAAATCATGGCATAGTGGTGATTTATATTATTTTTAAATAATCAATCCATAATTTATGTATATGACATCTCTGCATGCATTACAAGTGTCTTTTCTAGAATGCTTTCCTGATGTTGAGGAGTTCGCAGATGATCCAAGTGGTTAAGTTTATTATCGGCATCCAATAGCACTAATAGCTCTAGTAAATGAGAATTGATGAAAATTTCCATTGATTCCTGTAAAATGACTCCTTTTCATTGCGAGAGATTACATTACGCCTGTGTAATTTGCACCTTAGAACATAACAGAGTGGGTCAAACCTGGTATTTAATAAGGTCCACTTCAAATTATTGAGGTCGAGTTCTGAAATGGTATGTTCACTTTTAAATTTTCTTAAGGTAGTCAATCTAATCATTAGCGGTTCAATTTTCTCGAAAAAAAATATTAGTTCAAAATCAACGAATCTGGTGACTATAGCGATAAGAAGAAAAATTACTCTGCTATACAGCACGGGGAACTTCAAATTTAGAACTTAAGTCCTCTGACCCGTATTCAAACTTGATTCAAGAAACAACATAATTTAGAAGAAAATCACACCAATGCAAAAGTAACATAGCTAGAATTTCCATTGAGTTTGACAAAGAGAATCAACTGTATGTCATTAAATTTTAGATTCATGGCAATTATATCACATAAATTATGTTATTACTATTATTATTGATAATACAGACATCCAATTTGGAATCCTTTCATACGAGCATTAGTGACTTTTAATTAGTCTATAAAGCATTTTGGATAATTGGGAGGGTTGGACAACCTAATGAAGTGGCCTTGTCATACATTTTTCTTGCATCAAAAGATTCTTCTTATTTCACTGACCAAGTTGATCTTCATCCCAATGGTAATCATTGTGAATCTTATCTATGATCTTATCTCTCTACATTTCTATATAGTGCAATGAATCTAAATAACTAATATTCTAGGTCTTGTAGCCCATGAGATTAAACATATATTCTTTTCATGGTTCTAATCATAATTTTCATTGGTTGCATGTGGAACATAGAGTTAGGACTCTTAGATTTCCAATAAAGATGTTGTCATGCTACTCAGTTTAAGTAGAATTAGTATAATTTTATTGATGCCCATGGAGATCCTTTTCACGAAGCCAAGAGGAAGATGCCCATGCAGATCCTTTCAACGAAGTCAAGAGGAAGAGAAACAAGCATAAAGAGGTGAGATATTTTTCATTTAAAAATTTACAATTCTTGGAACATATATACTTCTCAATAAATTCACATTTGCCCCTTATGTAAATCAAATGCTTTGTCCATGATTTACCTTTAAATGGTAGCTAGTGTTTTTAAAGTATATGGCCATCAATAAGTAGGAATTTGTAATATTTCTTGAATATAATTTTTTCATAATCACAAGTCAATTTAAATTCTAGGCCTTAGAAGTTTGACTATTGAAGAGATGCAATCAATGCTAACAATTATATTGCAGACATGTTGGCTGAAAATCTATCTCCAACAATGCTAACTTGAATGAAAGCTTTATCATTGAAGAATTATTGTAATATCATCCTCTGTAAGTGGCCTGCTTACATTAATGATTATACCATCCATACATTCAAGAGACAAATACATAAATGCTAAATAATTGATGAGAGATAATGGATATAGTACAAGATAGTGTATTTATTTATGTATGTGTAGGTGATGAATAGATTTTCTTATTAAGGTGATGAATTTCATGATTAGTATCAAATTTATTTCCATCATGACATATTTCTCCCCTATATAATTTAGTTCTATGATACATTATATCACTTGCATCATAGTTTTAATTTCCAAATTTTACTATTTGTTAAAATGGTAAGGGAGGAAAGGTGATGTATTAATGCAACTGAGTAAAATATGCATGGAAACCATAAAAAGGAAACAAAAAATGTGTAAGGAAACATGTTGATGCAATCATTTTGGCCATAATTGTGAGCTAAAGCAAGTGTGAGTGAGAATGCATCATACCTTAACACTGAATTTTTAAGATTCTCCTCAGCGCCCTTCTTTGTTTGTACTGAATATTCTCCTTCGACTCAGTTCAATGCATGTGTTCTCTTCCTTCTATATTTATTTTGACAACATGATATTCTTATCATTGCTTGGAATCTTCCATCACTAGCTCATCCATAATGCTCCCCCATTTGAGTCTTTTGTGTTGTTCGAGCTCTACATTCTAGTGGTTAGAGCCCAACCTGGTCCACATTTTTAGGACCAACTAAAACTACTTCAGTGGTCCCTTGTCCTTTAATTTTTGTGGTGGTTGTCCTAGTTATCACTAGTCAGTCTTGTAGGCCAATGATCCCCATGCCATTTTTCCCTTTCCCCTTGCTTTCCATCTATCCCAGGCAATATTTCCACCTCAACCTTCGAACCCATGTCCCCGACTGAACTAGTTTTATTTTTTTTATTTTTTTTACAATGTTAATGATATAAGGGGAAATGTGATCAGGGCTATTACAAAACCCTACCCCTTGGGGGAACACCATCCTCGTTCGTCAATGAAACATATAAAAATAGAAAAATATTCTTAAAATATTAAATATAACTGAGATGGAGCTTTATATATAGCTCATCTTAGATTTTACATCACATGTTATATGCAGCATGGCTTATCTAGCCACTTGAGAAATATCAATTTATAAATTCATCCATTTTCTAAGTTCCCCTTTTGCAGTCATATAGTACTTGATATATTTAATCCATGTTGGATTTTTTCCCTTTCCTTGGAGAGTTGACCGCATCCAATTTCTAGTTTTTCTATCCTTGAGCTTCTTGTTCTTTCAACAAACAGTTCCCGACTCATAGTTTCTAGGTACATGCTAATGTGCTTTTGACCCTAGTCAAATATGCTCATGACCAGCAACCAATTTATTTTTCGGCCTTCCCTTCTTTTCTTCCTAGGCCATCTTGCAATATGGTCACCCCCACTTCTTTTCTTTCTCACATCGGAGGGGTCTCAAAACCAAGGCATATCCCTACCTCGATACTATCAAATTGATCATTGCATGCTTATGGAAATCAATAGGAACCATTGGTCTAGTGCCTTGAAATGGCCATGTTGCTGAAACCTTTGGTTGTTGTGTCCTTCTATTGGTCCATCTTGTGGCCAACTTTGTTTATATGAAGTGAGCAGTCTCATGTCTATTCCTGTATCATACACACCTAGATTCCATGATGGTCATCATAAAAAAAAAATGTAATGAATGTAAATTATACATTATCAACAATTTATCATATTGGCTAAGTTGGGATTGACCCAGGTTCATCTTGTACTTCACACCAACTAAACCCTCAAACACCATCCCTTTTGGCAGTGACCTGCACACAGGTCGAAGTCTCACCTGAGGTGGCTTTGGGTGATTATAGAGCCAGGTTTATACAATCTTAAGGGACTGCATGGAGTGGCTCTTAACTTCTCTTTTATGTATTTAAATCGACCTTCTAACATTCACAACATTACTGCGTAGTGTATTCTAACTACAAACTTTATCACATACAATTTAATATAAACACACTACATAAAAATAACAGTTGTGCTAACTTACCAATTACTTGCAATTACTTCGCATAAATAGATAGAACACAAATAACATATACAAATACAAAAGACTTCACCTAAACTTCTTATTCTTTATTAAGATAGATCTTTCAATACATACAGCTTCTCGACCTGCACATCCAGCTGCAAGTGGTTTGCGCATTCAGTTGTAGACTCTTCCAAGGCCTTCGTGCACTCAATTGTGGAGCCTTTCCTTAGACCCAAAACACAAAACAAAAGACTCGATCATTTCTAATCCCTTTATGATATGATCTAATTATCTAAGGATGATCTTTGACAAAGCATTGCATATCCTTAAATATATTACATTGCTAAAAAAACCATGGCCCACGTATCACAGACTCAACAAAACAATGAACTAAAACCCCTATACATGTTTACGAAATGAGGCGCTTTGACCCACCCCAAAGCCCCTACACACTGGCATGGTAAATGGAACTTCGTGGATTCTATGCACTCTGCTCCTCAAAATGCAGAGTCTTTAAGAAAAACTGGACCAAGTTCAGTTGTGTCCAATAGGCCCCAAACACTCACATGTGACTTGTCCCGAGTTACTTAGTTGTGGTGCCCTTGATCTTCACTACGATGCCATTCTAGATGCCATTGTACTGTTGGACTATTTATGCTACTTGATTTTCTTCTCAACGTACTTCTTTCATAAATGCCTTTGTGGTTGGTCTGGCAGTCTTCTGCATCACTTCTTTCTCCCTCTATCATAGCTGCTTGAGCCTTTCATCTACTGCTTGCGAAAGCTGGAGGGCCGCATCCTACCGTGGTTGAGTCCTCTCTGTCAAAATCTGCTCTTTCCTCTGAAGATCTTCAATCTATTTATGGATATTCTTCCCTTCAGTGATGTTGGTGAGCCTTTATGAGACTGCCAAGTTCTTCAAAGCTGCCAAGATCTCTCCCTACCACTTGTACTTCACCTGTAGCTCTTTTTCAATCTTCTAAATGTTTGGATCCCCCTACAGTGAGGTCCAAATTTTCATGGTTTCATCTATTAATTTTCCATAATTCACCACTGTGTCGAAGATGCCTTTCACTGCAGTTTTTAGATCCCTCTCCCTTTTCTCACGTACTTCTGGTGGCATGATTAGCTACATCCTTATTTGCAACTTGGAAATCTTTACTTCATATTCAAATTTTAATTTTGTGAGCTTATTCTTTGACTCCATTACCGTAAGGTCGAGCTTTACGACCTTCTGTGCTGGCAATCCTTCTTTGTGGACCTTTTTGTCTCGAACTTCACTACAAGTTTTTGAAATGGCTTCGTCTAGTTGTTGTTATTGTTGGCATGCTTTGTCCCTATCTTTGGTCAATTGATCGAGCTCCTTCTTTAGTGAAGATCTGTCCTTTTCCACATGAATTCTTAGTAGCAAAGTGTGTTGTTCTTGCTCCTTCAATTCATTTGTAATACTTTTATGGAACTCATGTAATACCCGAGTTGGAAGTGAAATGATGTTCATGTTAACACGATCCCACCCTCTTTTTTTCTCTCTATCCTCGGAAGATTCAAAATGTAATGCTCCACATGGTATCTACAAAATCCTCAATCCAATTTTTGGCTCTATCTATTGCTTTGGCAGTAGTAGTTAACATATTTGTGTTGGTTGTCTGGTTGTTTGCGTCACTACCTATAAATCCGTAATGCCTTGGTGGACATCTATCAAGATCATTTTGTAGTGATCATCAACCTTGTTCCAAGCCTCTGTTGTTACTTCCTTGACCTTCTCTCTAGTATCTTCAATGTCCCGTTCAATTAGGATAAGTGTATCGGGCCCTTAGATCTACTTGCCTTCTATTTCTTTTGTGCACTCGACGTAGTTACTGTAGGTACCCTATTGTTTATGGTGAATGGTGATTCATCTGTTGGATCTACATTGCTAAGAGGGTCCTAGGTGTCCTGTTCGGTCTCTGGCTCTATCTCTGGCTTTGGTTCCTTTACTACTTTTCCCCTGTCTGTCCCACTTGGATCTGCATGTTGTGTGGTGCACCCCACTGCTTCAGTGTCGTCTATGGTTGGGGTCATCCATTTTGTTGACAATTGTTGTATTATTGTGAATAGGTCATCTTTAATGACCAAATATTGCAGAGGGTACCATGTCTCCATTAGATCCTTCCAAGCCTTACTGTATACTCTGTGAAAATATGCCTTGAATGTTGCGATGTTGTGATACTATTCATACAAGCTAGGTTATAACCTAGGATACTGGTTCACCACCATGTGCAAATCCATGTCTAATAGCACAAAGAAAATTGTGTTCTCCTGCATGCACAACATCTCCTAGGTATTCCATAATGAGGCATACAACGCGGTTTCACATACATATATTTCGACTGGTGGAAATTGTGAATCCTCCAGCTCCTTCCATGTTGTCAGTACGATGATCAAAATCAACCATGCATAATGAAATTTTTTTCCTTCTTCCTGTGCCTCACGGAAATCCTCCAAAAATTACTTGCATAATGACTTGGCCCAGTTGAATTGAACCCCAGCACTGCACTACGTATCCAAAGAAACCACGGTTGCAAGGACTTCATTTTCTTTGCATTTCCTCATTATTTTTCCGGTTATCTTCGACAATCACATAGTAATTGTTTCAGGGAAAACTAGTGTTTATTCAGATCTGCTAGTCCCACTAAGACGAGTAGCTATCTTAGAAACAAACAATTCAAAGTAACCTGTGTTTTCCTTTATGGAAGATAGATAAGAGAGAAGCAGAGAGCACCAACCTTAATCTTTTGCTTGGCTCCTTGCTTGTTTCCTCTCTCCTTTGATAGAGCTCGCCACTCCTTTCTCACTTGTCCCGCTTAAAAAAACACCTGTAGAGGCAAAGCAACAAGAAACCATCAAAGCATAGAGATATATGATACCATAAAAAATGTAGAATCAGAAGTACATTAACCATACAATTGTATGCATAAATACAAGATTCACAACTACACAAGTATATCGAGGAAAACTCAAATAACTTTATTGATAGTAGAAGTAGAAGAGAGGATTACAACCCAGCTATCTAATCCAGCATCATCCTCCCAGCATGAAAGCCCTCTTCACCTCATGAAAAGCAAGATCACCCAACAATGCAATGTCTCAAAGAGAAACCAACAACACTTCCTTACAGATTACAAAATTCTAGCCTCTGGATCTCTAGGATGAGGGATCCATATATAGATATTTGCAGGGGGGTGAGTCAGCTTCTAGATTTTTGATTAGTGTCATTTCACTAATAGTTCTTTGTTCCACTTGGATATTTCATGATCCCTTATTCATCCCTGGGCGAATTCAAAGAGGCAATTGTCATATGAGTAGTTTCTAGAAGATTCTTTGGGTTTCCACTTAGCCAATTTCTTCTACCATTTGTCTACTCTCACCCATTGCACGCTACAGAAAGATTTTTCAATATGCATCGCACCCCCCATGTGTAATAGGTGAGATGCATCACACCTTGAACAAGGAGCAATCTGTATGGGTCAGTTTTGACTAGTTCTGAGTAGTTTTTCAGGTGGAACTTCTAGGAAATGATGTAATCAACTAACCTTGATCCTTTAGGGTATGAAACAACACTTTTAGGGGTTTAAGAGCCCTTGTTTTATTGACATATGTGATTGGGGTTGCAGTGCCCAAATATGTCTATAACAGTAATCTACACTTTGTCGTGGTTCTTTTGGACTTCGACATACTTCTAAATATCACATAGTAACCCTCCTTTGGCATAGTTCTTTCTCACTTTGACATACTCTTTAATATCGTGCAGTTTCCTTCTTTGGTGCGGTCCCATTCTGCAAAGTAGTTTATAGTCTAGTGCCCACTTTCAACTATAGGTGGCACTAAGACTCTTTTCCTTTCGTCTTCTAGTGTGAAGCTCTAGGGATAGAGTCATCCCCGTATACCTTCAATCTACTACCATTCACTCATCCTAGAATCAGCTAACCATTTAACTTCACAAGTTGAACTGTGCCACCTTCAGAGACATGTTTGATGATATATGGTCCTAACCAATGTGTCTTAAATTTTGCTGGGAACTTTGCGAATTCTCTATCATATAAGAGTACAAGATCTCCTTCCTTGAATGTCTTTTACTTGTTGTGTCTGTCATGCCAGGATTTCTCCCTTGCTTTCTACACTTGTTGATGAAAACCTGCTATAAACTTGTCCTCTACCAAAACAAGGAATTGCACCATTCTCTCCTCCATTATATAAGGATGTTCCATTCTTTGAAGGCTGCAATTGTTAAACAGAGCACAATGTACTCCATAGTCATGACTACTCCTTGTCCATATACCAACCTAAAAGTTGTATGGCCTATCAATTTCTTCCATGTTTACCTATATAACCACAACACCACTAGAATCCTTAGATCCCAGTCATTTATGTTCACATTGCACACTTTTGTGAGTGCATTCTCCATAATTTTGTTGAAAGCTTCAGCTATCCCATTCGCTTGAGGGTGATATCGAGTAATTTTCTGATGGTGTAGTTGAAAATCTTTATTCAGTGCCTCAATAGTTTGATTCAAGAAATGTGAGCCTTAGTTACTCATTAATATCTTCTGACACCCAAATCTGGACATAATGTATTAAAAAATGAACTTCACGATGGTATTTGTGTTACAATCCTTTACTGGTTCTACCTTGGCCCACCTTGTCAAATAATTAGATGCATTGACTATGTATCTTGTGCTGGTCTTCTTTCCTGGTGCGGTGATAGGTCCAACAAAGTCAATAGCCCATTTGTAAAATGCTTGCAATGTCTCCTGAGGATTTAATGGCATTTCGTCTTTTCTAGATGGCCTTCCTGTTCTTTCACATATATCACATGCTCGACAAAACTCTTTTGCATCCTTATGTACTGTGGCCCACCATAACCCAGTTCTCAATATTTTCTGAGCAATGGCCCTTCCTGCATAATATCCACCTATGACTCCTCCATGAGCTTATGCTAGAATACTCTACCTTTCATGTTCTGGAATGTATCTTCACGGTATTTCATCCAGTCCCATTTTATATAAGTGCCCTACATCAATGTGAAATTAGCTACTTTTACCACCAATTCCTTCTTCTGTTGTGTAATGTACTTCATGGGAGCCATCCCTATGGCTAGAAACTGAATAATATCCACGAAGTGATGATTCGCGACCTTGATTGCAAACAGTTGTGTGTTGGGCATGTTATCTTTGATACTAGTGGGTTCTTCTCCTGTCTCCAATGTTGAAAATGATCATGCTCAACATTCAATCTTCCCAGCTTGACTACAACCTCAAAATCGTACTCCTGGAACAAAAACAACCATCAAACGATTTTTCCTCCTAAAAGAGACCTTTTCACCAAATATTACTGCATAGAGTGATCGGTGAACATCTTGAAATATGCTCTCAACAATTAAAGCTTGAACTTCTATAATGCATAAACCATAGCTTACCCTTCTCTTTCTATTGTAGTGTAGCTCTTTTCCTCTCTCGACAATTTTCTTCTTGCAAAATCTATGGGGTGATCAACTTCAACTACTCCTAGTGATGTCAACACTATACATAATGTTATTCAAGATGCATTGACATCTACATGAAATTCCTTATTCCAGTCCAGAAAAACTAAGATCGATGCAGTTACCATCTTCTCTTTTAGTATATGCAGACTATTCTGACATTATTCATCCCATTTAAATGTGACATCTCTCTTCAATAACTTTTCCATTGGTGTAGTTATCTGTGCATACCCCTTTATAAACTTTCTGCAATAGCAGTGTGTCCAAGTGTCATGAAAAGTTGTCTCACATTTTTTGGTGCTGTAAAGTTCACAATGAATGCTATCTTTGCAAGATCCAAGAACAAACCCTTCTTGCACACAATATTCCCTAGTAGTGATCTAGGTGGCTCCAAACATAGGCAGAAGTCCAAGAGGACTTAGAAAGGATAAAAATTCAGAGTATTCAAAATGCTCTCAAACTAGTACCAGATCAAAGTTCTCATTGCCCTAATTCCAATGGTGTGAACGAAACTCAAATCTGAGATCATATGAGGGAGAAAGAGCCAGTAAAAGTTTTGGTCAAAGTTGCCATGTGGGTTAGGTTTAACTGTCCTACAAATTGATCAAGTCCTGGACATGGGATCTGGCTCCCAAGGAGTGGGTGAATTTGTTGGATACTTAGTTTGTATAATATCCCTTATATTAGACAAAACAAAAAATGACCAATATTAATTAAAAATTAAAAATAAATATAAATGAGGTGGCAGGCCATGATCCCCGCCACCATCCCAAACCATCATATTATTATTTTTATTAAAATAGTCTGGCAGCCATGACCCCGCCGGACCTCCAACCAATTGTAGTACTAGTATCCAAATGTATATGTATATTTGGCGGGGGGGGGGGCACCTCTGGTGGACCCGGCCCACTCCCACCTCCACTTGTCATTTGTTGAACCAAAGGCAGTGGGGATTGAGCTCACTTGGCTGGTGTGGTCGGCCTACCTCCCGGGCACCCTCACACCAAACACTCCACCGCATTCAAATATAACCCAAACTACCACTATTTAAATCAAACCATAAGCAAAAACAAACAATGTGCCCTGATAAAAATATGCATGCGGAATATGTGGGGAGGCTGGATTTGATCCCTCGACCTCCACTTAACAAATTGCCCATTTTACTAATGCGACCAAGCAACTTTCTTGTTTCATCCACCCACGAATTTTATTATAAACCCACATTTCCTTAGTGCACAAAGGCCAAGGTAGAGCATGAAGTTCAAGATGGTTTTTTAATTAATTGTAAGTGGAACCATGAGCGTGGAGCAGAGGCAGGAGAAAACATGATTGAGCCCAACTTTCACGAGGGTGAAATTTTTCAAGTGTCCAAATTAGACAATCTTTATGTCAATCCTACACCTCTCGGTGACATGAACTTGATGGCACAGATGACATTTTGATTTGAGCAATAGATCTTAAGATGACCTGAAGGAGGGAATCTTTGAAGAATCTAGGGGGAATCTAAAAGATTCATGTAGCCCCAGATTTTCACTTTGTCAGAATTCAGAAATTTGATAGTTGATTTTATACTATTCGATGCCATGAATCTGATGGTGTAATCATATTTTCCATTTGATCATTCCATATTTTTGCCACTTTTCAAAGTGGAGTGCAGGTGTCAACAATCAATGTGTGAGTAGTCATTTCCATGATATTTGACGCCACGAGATTGATGGTACAACCAAATCCAACAATCTATCATCCTCTTCTTCAGATAACTCCTGGATGTGAGGTATATGCAGTGTGATCATGTACTTCTTTGTCTCTTTGCTTGAGATGCATTATGTTGTATAGATCCCTATTTGATGTTTGATGTGGAATCTTGTTTTTTTCTTGATGTGAGATGTATTTATTTTCATGTTTTGGTTGAGATACCATTGTCTCCATGTTGACAAGATACTCATGTTTCACCATGTATGTTTGAATTGAGATCCCTTAGATGCCATGTTTGCAGGATGCTCATTATTATCATATGTGAAATTATGTCATGCTGATAAGAGTCCTTTTGTGAATGAGAGTCCCTACAATGGAACATCTCCTAGAGCCACTTCTGCGTGAGGGAATATTCCTCGCATGATAGAGAAAACACATGCATGTGCATCATCACTCTTTCCAGCACTTAATGTAGCAACCTACACCATCTTGACAGAGGGGCCCAGAGACATGGTACCTCCTAGACGAACTCCATTATCAACATTTTCTGTTTTATGTTGATTATTCTTGTCATGTTCTCTCTTCTTCACAACATGAATCTATGTTCCTTTATGATATTTTAAATGCAATTCTAACAACATCACGGAAGCAAAAGATCTTGGTTAAATCTGGGAGTTGAGTCAACTTGGATCAAGTTTGGTATTTGAGTTGTCTTTGTGTGGATGTGAATTGCAAGCATGAATAATGGAATGTGCAACAATGGAGAATGACAAAGCGATGTAAGAGACCATTCTCAGAATTTACCAAAAGGTGGAAATAATGTATGAATCTTTACAAAAACAAACAAGGGAAAAGGAACAATTGTAGCTTTAGTTGTGAGCCATGGAAGAGGCTCTGGAAGAATTGAAGCACAACAACTAGAGTCTTCAAGCAGAGAACGTTGAATTAAAGATGCTTTTATAAGAAGAGAAAGAGGAGAAACATAGTTTTCTACGACAGCTGCAAGCTAAGGACGAGTCCTTGGAAAATTTGCAGCGTGACTCATGTGAACTAAAAAGTAATTCTCTGTCTTCATTTATGTTTCCTGATGATGATTTCATTGTTTTCAAAAATCATACCACAGGAATTGGCTCCAAACTATTGAAGAAAATGGGGTATGAAGGAAAAGGCTTGGGCATTAATGGCCAAGGAATTGTCAACCCCTTCAAAGTAGAGGAATTACCCCATCAGGCAGGACATGGGTATGTCAGGAAAGAAGTTGGGGAATCCACCAAGACAGCGAGCGAACCACCAACAACGGATGATGAGAGGCCCTCATCATTTTTTTCCAAATCAACAGTGGAGAGACCTCAATTTGCAGGCTTGGGATACACCGAAGGAGAATGCTTGAAGGTGTCATATGCTTCAAGGGAAGAGAATTAAGGGAACACATCACCATCATCCCATGGTAGTGCCCATTGTAGGGAAAGAGTTGAGGAAGGCTCTCATTGCCATACTTACACCAAGGACGAAAAGGAAAGGTATAACAAATCTCAATATGTGAATGTTCATTTTGATTACAATCATGTTGTTAATAATGGACATAAATAAAGGTATCAAAAAACATGTAATTTTTATGGATTACATAACCATACATTTGCTGAGTGCTAGAAAAGAACAGCAGCACACAAAATCATGATGCGTGAAAGACCCTTTCAACAATAGGAAAACAAGAAGGTAAAGCAAATCTAGAGGAAGAAGACTTATTTTAGTAATTGCAACTGAAGTGGTCACGAAAGGGCCACATGTTGGGGGCTCCATCTAGAGCAGCACCTTAAGGACAAAGCGTCAGTGCATCAACCAAGTGAAACAATTGTTTGACAAACAAAACCACCACAGGAAGATGACCCATATACATTGATAAGTGAAAAATGGTTTCTAGACATGTTAGATTGTCATGGTTGTGCTTTTGTAAATCATTTGTTGCATTTTAAAATGTAAAGTGATGACATGTTTTCCATCACCTATTAAGCAACAATCATGTCTAGTCTTATTTTGTGATGCATTTTAAACTGTGAGAGTGATGTTGTGTTTCCCTCACTTGTCAAAGCAACAATAGTATTTAGCCCTATTTTTGTAAATCATGTGTTGTAGTGATGATGTGTTTTCGATCACACGTTGAAGCATCAATGATATTTTGGCCTTGTTTTCATAGCTGGGGTATCATTTCTATTTTGATGTAAACTTGACCACCAAGTATGTGTTATAAACTTGTATAAAGTATGGGATGCTTGGGTCATTAGTTGGTAATGTAAGTCAAGCATGTAATTTGCAGAAATGTGCTACAGGTTAGCAAAGATGGCAGGTGTTGGCTTATAGCTTATGGCTCCAAAGGACACAAGTGGAGGAGAAGGAAGGGTGAATTATTAGACACTAGTAAGTGCAAAAAAGGTATAGAGAATTTGCAGATTATTTTTCATGCTTTTGGAGGACCAAAAGCTACTGAGTGGGGAGCATTTCTCCAAGTGGCTCTAGACGCAGGCAGAAGTCCAAGAGGACTCAGAGAGGGTCAAAATTCAAAATGGTCAAGATGCAAATAAAATAGCACCAAATTGAAGTGCTCGTCGCCCTAATTCCAACATTTTGAACAGAACTGAAATCCGAGCTCGTATGAGGGAGAAAGAGCCAGTCAAACTTTTGGTCAAAATTTCCATGTGGCCCAAATTTAATGGTCCTACAAATTGACTGAGTCCCAGACACGAAATCTGGCTCCCGAGGTCCAGTGGACGTATTTGTTGGATACTTAATTTGTCTAATATCCATTGTATTAGACAAAATAAAAAATGACTATTATTAATTAAAAATAATATATATATTATAATATAAATATATATATATATATATGAGGTGGCGAGCCATGATCCCCGCCACCGTCCCAAACCATCATATTAAATTTTTTATTAAAATAGTTCAGCGGCCATGACCCTGCTGGACCTCCAACCAATCGTATTACTAATATCCAAATGTATATGTATATTGGGGGACGGGCCACCTGCGATGGACTAGGCCCACTCCCACCTCCACTTGCCATTTGTAAAATCGGGGGTGACGGGGCTTGAATCCGCCTGGTGGGTGTGGTTAGCCCACCTCCTCGGCACTCTCACGCCAAACACTCCGCCGCATTCAAATATAACCCAAACAACCATTATTTAAATCAAACCATTTAAAAAAAAAACAATGCGCCTAGTAAAAATATGCATGCAGAATCTATTTGGAGGTGGATTTTATCCCCCGACCTCCACTTAACAAATTTCCCATTTTACTAATGCGACAAAACGACTTCCTTGTTTTATCTGCCCATGAATTTTATTATAAACCCACATTTCCTTAGTGCATGGAGGCCAAGGCAGAGCGCGAAGTTCAAGAGGATTTTTTAATTAATTGCAGGTGAAGCCATGAGCATGTAGCAGAGGCAGGGAGAACCATGATTGAGCCCAACTTTCAGGAGGGGAAAATTTTCCAATGTCCAAATTGGACAAACTTTACATCAATCCTACACCTCTCAGCAACACGAACTTTATGGCGCAAACAGAATTTTGATCTGAGTAGCATATCTTCAAATGACCCAGAGGAGGGAATCTGTGAGGAATCTAGGTGGAATCTAAAATATTCTTCTAGCCCCAGATTTTCACTTTGTCAGAATTCAGAAATTTGACAGTCAATTTTATACTATTTGACACCACAAATCTGATGGTGTAATAGGATTTTCCATTTGATCAATCAATTTTTATCCACTTTTCAAAGTAGAGTGCAGGTGTCAGCGAGCAGTCATTTCCATGATATTTGACATTACGAGATTGATGGTATAGCCAGATCTAGCAGTTTATCATCCTCTTCTTCAAATAACTCCTTGATGTGAGGTATATGCAGTGTGATCATGTACTTCTTTCTCTCTTTGCTTGATATGCATTATGCTGTATAGATCTCTGTTTGATGTTTGATGTGGTATCTTGTTTTTTTCTTGATGTGAGATGTATCTATTGTCATGTTTTGATTGATATCCCTTCGTCGCCATGTTGATGGGATACTCATGTGTTGCCATGTATGTTTGAATTGAGATCCCTTTGATGACATGTTGGTGGGATGCTCATTCTTATCATACGTGAAATTATGTCATGTTGATAGGAGTCATTTTGTGAATGAGATTCCCTACAGCGTAACATCTCATGGAGCCACTCTTGTGTGAGGGCATATTACTTGCATGATAGAGAAAACACATGCATGTACATCATCACTCTTTCTAGCACTTAATGTAGCAGCCTACACCATCTTGACACCAGGGCCTAGAGACATAATTCCTCCTACACGAACTCCGTTATCAACATTTTGTGTTTTATGTTGTTGATTCTTGTCATGTTCCCTCTTCTCTACAACATGTATCTATGTTCCTTTATCGTCTTTTAAATGCAATTCTAACAACATCATGGAAGCAAAATATCTTGGTTAAATCTGGCAATTGAGTCAACTTAGATCAAATTTTGTATCGGAGCGGTCTTTGCATGGATGTGAATTGCGAGCATGAACAATGAAATGTGCAACGATGGATAATGACAAAGCGATGTATGAGACCATACTTAGAATTTCCCAAAAGGTGGAAATAATGTATGAAGCTCTACAAAAGGAGACAAAGGAAAAGGAGCGATTGTAGCTTCAGTGGCGAGCCATAGAAGAGGCCTTGGAAGTGTTGAAGCATAGTGGCCAACATCATCAAGCAGAGAACATTGCATTGAAGATGCTTCTACAAGAAGAGAAAGAGGAGAAACATAGTTTTCTACAACAGTTGCAAGCTAAGGACGAGGCCTTAGAAAAGTTGTAGCATGACACATGTGAGGTAAAAAGTAATTCTCTATCTTCATGCATGTTTCCTGATGATGATTACGCTGTTTTTGAAAATCATACCACAAGAATTGGCTCCAAACTATTAAAGAGAATGGGGTATGAAGGAAAAGTATTGGGAATTAATAGCCAAGGAATTGTCAACCCCATCAAAGTAGAGGAATTACCCCATCAGGCAGGACTTGGGTATGTCAGGAAAGAATTTGGGTAATCTTCCAAGATAGTGAGCGAACCATGAACAACAGATGATGGGAGGCCCGCATGAGTTCCTTCCAACTTGAAAGTGGAAAGACCTCAATTTGCAGGCTTGCGATGCACCGAAGGAGAATTCTTGAAGGTTTAAGATACTTATGAGACATCGATGAAATCATCAAGGGAATAGAATGTTGGAAATACATAACCATCATCCCTTGGCAGTTCCCATTGCAGAGAAAGAGTTGAGGCGAGTTCTCATTGCCATACTTACACTAGGGATGGAAAGGAAAGGTATAAAAAATATCAATATTTCATTTCGATTACAATCATATTGTTAATAATGGACACAAATCAAGGCATAAAAAAAATGTACTTTTGTGGATTACATAACCATGCATTTGTTGAGTGATAGAAAAGAATAACATCACACAAAAGGATAAGGTATGAAAGACTCTCTCAAGAGCAAGAAAAGAAGAATGTAAAGAATATTTGGAGGAAGAAGACTTATTGTAGTCATTGCAACCGAAATGGTCACTGAAAGACCACATGTTGGAGGCTCCTTCTAGAGAAGTGCCTTAAAGACACAACATCGGTGCATGAACTAGGTGAAATAGTTGTTCAACAAACAAAACCACCATAGGGAGATGACCCAATCATATCGATAAGTGAAAAATTTCTTGGGTCATTAGTTGGTCATGTAAGTCAAGCATGTAATTTGCAAAAATGTATTACAGGTTTACAGAGGTGGCAAGTGTCGACTCATTGCTTATGGCTCTAAAGGACAAAGGTGAAGCAAAAAGAAGGGTGACTTATCAGACACTTGTAAGTGTAGACAAGGTACAGAGAAGTTGCAAATTATTTTTCATGTTTTTGGATGACCAAAAGCTCCTGAGTGGGTAGGATTGATCCAGGTGGCTCCAGACATAGGTAGAAGTCCAAGAGGACTCAGAAAGGGTGAAAATTCAAAGTGGTCATAATGCTCCCAAACTAACACTAGATCAAAGTGCTCGTTGCCCTAATTCCAAAGGTGCAAACGAAACTCAAATCCGAGCTCATATGATGGAGAAAGAGCCAGTCAAATTTTTGGTCAAAGTTGCCATCTCAGCCAGGTTTAATGGTCCTACAAATTGAACGAGTCCCGGACGTAGAATCTGGATCCCGTGTAGCGGGCAAATTTGTTGGATACCTAATTTGGCTAATATACCTTATATTAGAGAAAATAAAAAATGACTATTATCAATTAAAAAATATAAACTATAAAATATAAATGAGGTGGCAGGACATGACCCCTACCACCATCCCAAACCACCATATTAATTTTTTTATTAAAATAGTCTAGAGGCCATGACCCCGCAAGAGCCCCAACCAACTGTATTACCAATATCCAAACATATATGTACATTGGGGGGTGAGCCACCTTCGGTGGCCCTGGACCACTTCCACCTCCACTTGCCATTTGTTGAACCGATGGTTGTGGGGCTTGAACCCACTCGGTCGGTGTGGTCGGTCCGCCTCCCAGGCACCCTCACACCAAATACTCTGCCGTGCTCAAATATAACCCAAATTGCCACTATTTAAATCAAACCATTTGCAAAAACAAACAATGCACCCTAATAAAAATATGCATGTGGAATCCGTGGGGAGGTAGAATTTGATCCCCTAACCTCCACCTAACAAATTGCCCATTTTGCCAATGCGACCAAACAACTTTCTTGTTTTATCCACCCACGAATTTTATTATAAACCCACATTTCCTCAATACATGGAAGCCAAGGCAGAGTGTCGAGTTCGAGATGATTTTTTAATTGATTTTAGGTGGAACCATGAGGGTGGAGCAGAGGCAGGAAAAACCATGATTGAGCCCAACTTTCAGGAGGGAAAAAATTTTCCAGTGTACAAATTGGACAAACTTTATGTCAATCCTACACCTCTCTCCAACACAAACCTGATGGCGCAGATTGAATTTTGATATGAGCAGTAGATCTTCAGATGACCCGAAGGAGGGAATATTTGAGGAATCTAAGGGAAATCTAAAAGAATCCTGTAGCCCAAGATTTTCACTTTGTCAGAATTCAGAAATTTGACAGCCAATTTTATACTTTTCGACACCACGAATCAGATGGTGTAATCATATTTTCCATTTGATCATTCCATTTTTCGGCCACTTTTCAAAGTGGAGTGCAGGTGTCAAGATTCAATGTGTGAGCAGTCATTTCCATGATATTCGACGCCACGATATTTATCGCACAACCATATCCAACAATCTATCATCCTCTTATTTAGATAACTCCTTCATGTGAGGTATATGTAGTGTGATCATGTACTTCTTTGTCTCTTTCCTTGAGATGCATTATGTTGTATAGATCCCTGTTTGATGTTTGATGTGGGATCTTGTTTTGTTCTTAAAGTGACATGTATTTATTATCATGTTTTGATTGAGATCCCTTTGTCGCCATGTTGATGGGATACTCATGTGTTGCCATGTATGTTTTAATTGAGATCCCTTTGATTCCATGTTGGTGGGATGCTCATTATTATCATACGTGAAATTATGTCATGCTGATAAGAGTCTCTTTGTGAATGAGAGTCCCTACAGTGGAACATCTCGTGGAGCCTCCCCTGTGTGAGGGAATATTCCTTGCATGATAGAGAAAACACATGCATGTACATCATCACTCTTTCTAATACTTAATGCAGTTGCCTACACCGTCTTTACACTGGGGGTCAGAGATGTAGTCGCTCCTGGATGAACTTTGTTATCAACGTTTTGTATTTTATGTTTCTGATTCTTGTTAAATCTGAGAGTTGAGTCAACTCATATTAAGTTTGGTAGCAGAACAGTATTTGCATGGATGTGAATTATGAGCATGAACAATGGAACGCGCAAAGATGGAGAATGACAAAGTGATGTACGATACCATTCTCATAATTTCCAAAAAGGTGGAAATAATGTATGAACATCTACAAAAAGAGACAAAGGAAAAGGAGCGATTTCAGCTTCAGTTGCAAGCCATGGAAGAGGCCGGGGAAAAATTGAAGCACAGTAGCCAGAGCCTTCAAGTAGAGAACGTTGAATTGAAGATGCTTCAACAAGAAGAAAAAGAGGAGAAACATAGTTTGCTACGACAACTGCAAGCTAAGGACAAGGCCTTGGGAAAGGTGCAGTGTGACACATGTGAGGTAAAAAGTAGTCCTCCATATTCATGTATGTTTCGTGATGATGATTTCATTATTTTTTAAAATCATACCACAGGAATTAGCTCCAAACTATTGAATAAAATGGGGTATGAAGGAAAAGTCTTGGGCATTAATGGCCAAGTCATTTTCAACCCCATCAAAGTAGAGGAATTACCCCATCAGGCAGGACTCCGGTATGTCAAGAAAGAAGTTTGGGAATTGCCCAAGATAGTGAGTGAACCACCAAAAACAAATGATGAGAGGCCCTCATTAGTTCTTTCCAACTCAACAGTGGAGAGACCTAGATTTGTAAGCTTGGGATACACCGAAGGAGAATGCTCGAAGATGTCAGATGCTTCCGAGATATCGATGAAATCAGCAAGGGAAGAGAATGATGGGAACACATCACCATCAGCCCATGACAATGATCATTGAATAGAAACAACTGAGTTAATCTCCCATCGCCATACTTACACCAGGGACGGCAAGGAAAGGTATAACAAATCTCAATAATGGACATAAATCAAGGCATCGAGAAACATGTACTTTTTTTGCAATACATAACCATACATTTGTTGAGTTTTGGAATAGAATAGTAGCACACAAAAGGATAAGGCATGAAAGACCCTCTCAACATCAGGCAAAGAAGAAGGTAAAGCATATCTAGTGGAAGAATACTTATTGTAGTCATTGCAACCGATGTGGTCACGAAAGGGCCACATGTTGGAGGCTCCATCCAGAGCAGCGCCTTAAAGACAAAGCATCGGTGCATGAACAAGGTGAAATAGTTGTTCGACAAACATAACCACCAATGGGAGATGACCCATTCACATCAATAAGTGAAAAATGGTTTCTAGATATGTTAGCTTGTCACGGTCATGCTTTTGCAGATCATTTGTTGCATTTTAAAATGTAAAAGTGATGATGTGTTTTCCATCAGCTGTTAAGAAATAATGGTGTCTTGTTTTATTTTGTGATGCATTTCAAACTATAGGAGTGATGTTGTGCTTCCATCACTTGTCAAAGAAACAATAGTATTTTTTCCTATTTTTGTAAATCATTTGTTGTAGGGATGATGTGTTTTCCATCACTTGTTGAACCAACAATGATATTTTGGCCTTGTTTTCATAGTTGGGGTATCATTTCCAGTTTGATGTAAACTTGACCATCGAGTAGTGTTATAAAATCATGGAAAGTATGGAATGATTGTGTAATTAGTTGGTCATGTAATTCAAGAATGTAATTTGCAAAAATGTACTAAAGGTTTGTAGAGGTGGAAGGTGTCAGCTTATCGCTTATGGCTCCAGAGGACAAAGGTGAAGGAGAAGGAAGGGTGACTTATCAGACACTTGTAAGTGTAGACAAGGTACAGGGAAGTTGCAGATTACTTTTCATGCTTTTGGAGGACCAAAAGATCCTTAGTGGGGAGGATTGATCCAGATGACTCCAGACATAAGCAGAAGTCCAAGAGGACTCAGAAAGGGTCAAAATTCAAAGTGGTTAGAACTCTCCCAAACTAGCACCAGATCAAAGTGCTCATCGCCCTGATTCCAATGGTGTGAATGGAACTCCAATCTGAGCTCGTATGAGGGAGATAGAGCCAGTCAAAGTTTTGGTCAAAGTGGTCATGTGGGCTAGGTTTAATGGTCCTACAAATTGACCGAGTCCCAGAAATGGAATATGGATCTTGAGGAGTGGGTGAATTTGTTGGATACTTAATTTTTCTAATATCACTTATATTAGATAACATAAAAAATGACTATTAATGAAAAATAAAAAATATATAAATGAGGTGGCAGGCCATCAACCTGCCCGAATTCGAACCAATCGTATTGCTAATATCCAAACGTATAAGTATATTGGGGGGGTGTGCCACCTCCGATGGACTTGGCCCACTCCCACCTCCACTTTCCATTTGTTAAACCGAGGGTAGTGGGGCTTGAACCTGCCTGGCAAGTGTGGCTGGCCCGCCTCCCAAGCACCCTCACACCAAACACTCTGCCGCATTAAAATATAACCCAAACCGACACTATTTAAATCAAACTATTTTAATAAAAAACAACGCACCCTAATAAAAATATGCACGCAGAATCTATGGGGAGGCAAGATTTGATCCCTGACCTCCACTTAAGAAATTGCCCATTTTACCAATGTGACCAAACAACTTTCTTGTTTTATCCACCGATGAATTTTATTATAAACCAATATTTCCTCAGTGCGTGGAGGCCAAGGTAGAGTGTGGAGTTCAAGACAGTTTTTTAATTAATTGCAGGTGGAAACATGAGTGTGGAGCAGAGGTAGGCAGAACCATGACTGAGCTCAACTTGCAGGAGGGCAAAATTTTTCCAGTGTCCAAATTAGACAAACTTTATGTCGATCCTACACCTTTCAATGACATGAACTTGATGGTGGAGACAAAATTTTTATCTAGCAGATCTTCAAATGACCAGAGGAGGTAACCTTTGAGGAATCTAGGGGGAATCTAAAATATTCTTGTAGCCCCAGATTCTCACATTGTCAGAATTCACAAATTTGACAGTCCATTTTATATTATTTGATGCCATGAATCTGATGGTGTAATCAAATTTTCCATCCGATCATTTCATTTTTTGGCCACTTTTCAAAGTGGAGTGTAGGTGTCAACATTCAATGTATGAGCAATCATTTCCATGATATTCAACGCCACAAGATTGATGGTTCAACCAGATCCAATAGTCTATCATCCTCTTCATCGGATAACTCTGTGATTTGAGGTATATGCAGTGTGATCATGTACTTATTTGTCTCTTTGCTTGAGATGAATTATGTTGTATAGATCCTTGTTTGATGTTTGATGTGGGATCTTTTTTTTTTCTTGACGTGAGATGTATTTATTGTCATGTTTTGGTTGAGATCCCTTTGTCACCATGTTGACGAGATACTGACGTGTCACTATATATGTTTGAATTGAGATCCCTTTGATGCCATGTTGGCGGGATCCTCATTATTATCATACATAAAATTATGTCATGTTTATAGGAGTCCTTTTGTGAATGAGAGTCCATACAACAGAACATCTCGTGGAGCCACTCCTGTGTGATAGCATATTACTTGCATGATAGAGAAAACACATGCATGTACATCATCACTCTTTCCAACACTTAATGCAGTAGCCTACACCATCTTAGCACCAGGGTCTGGAGACGTAGTCCCTCTTAGACGAACCCGTTATCAACATTTTTGTGTTTTATGTTGCTGGTTCTCTTCATGTTCCCTCTTCTTTACAACATGCACCTATGTTCCTTTATGCCCTTTTAAATGAAATTCTAACAACATCATGAAAGTAAAAAGTCCTGGTTAAATCCAAGAGTTGAGTCAACTCAGATCAAGTTTGGTATCAGAGTGGTCTTTTCATGGATATGAATTGCAAGAGTGAACAATGGAACATGCAATGATGGAGAATTACAAAGTGATGTACAAGACCATGCTTAGAATTTCCCAAAAGGTGGAAATATTGTATGAAGCTCTACAAAACGAGACATAGGAAAAGGAGCGATTGCAGCTTCAGTTGCGAGCCACGGAAGATGCCCTGGAAGAATTGAAGCACAGTAGCCAGAGTCTTCAAACAGAGAACCCTAAATTGAAGATATTTCCCAAAAGGTAGAAACATTGTATGAAGCTCTACAAAAAGAGACACAGGAAAAGGAGTGATAGCAGCGTCAGTTGTGAGCCACAAAAGATGCCCTCGAAGAATTGAAGCATAGTAGCCAGAATCTTCAAACAGAGAATGCTGATTTGAAGATGCTTCTACAAAAAGAGGAGAAACATGGTTTGCTACAATAGATGCAAACTAAGGACGAGGCCTTGGAAAACCTACAACGTGGCCCATGTGAGGTAAAAAGTAATTCTATGTCTTCATGTATGTTTCCTGATGATGATTTCAGTGTTTTTGAAAATCATACCATTGGAATTGGCTCCAAATTGTTGAAGAAAATGGGGTATGAAGAAAAAGTGTTGGGCATTAATGGCTAAGTTATTGTCAACCCCATCAAAGTATAGGAATTACCCCATCAGGAAGGACTTGGTTATGTCAGGAAAGAAGTTGGGGAATTTACCAAGACAGTGAGTGAACCAACAACAACAAATGATGAGAGGGCCCCATCAGTTCTTTCCAACTTGACAGTGGAGAGACCTCGATTTGCAGGCTTAGGATACACTGAAGGAGAATGCTCGAAGGTGTTAGATGCTTATGAGACATCGATGAAATCATCAAGGGAAGAGAATGATGGGAACATATCACCATCATCCCATGGTAGTTCCCATTGCATGGAAACAACTAAGGCAAGCTCTCATCACCATACTTACACCAAGGATGATAAGGAAAGGTATAAAAAATCTCAATATGCAAATGTTCATTTCGATTACAATCATGTTGTTAATAATGGACATAAATCAAGGCATCGAAAAACATATACTTTTGTGGATTACATAACCATACATTTGTTAAGTACTGGAAAAGAATAGTAGCACATAAAAGGATGAGGCATGAAAGACCCTCTCAAGAGCAGGCAAAGAAGAAGGTAAAGCAGATCTGGAGGAAGAAGACTTATTGTAGTCATTGCAACCAATGTGGTCACCAAATGGCCACATGTTGGAGGCTCCATCTAGAGCGGTGCCTTAAAGACAAAGCGTCGGTGCATGAACCAGGTGAAATGGTTGCCCAACAAACAAAACCACCAATGGGAGATGACCCATTCAGATCGTTAAGTGAAAAATGGTTTCTAGATATGTTAGCTTTTCATGGTCATTCTTTTGTAAATCATTTGTTGCATTTTAAAATGTAAAAGTGATGATGTGTTTTCCATCACATGTTAAGCAACAATGGTGTCTGGCCTTATTTTGTGATGCATTTTAAATTGTGAGAGTGATTTTGTGTTTCCATCACTTGTTAAAGAAACAATAGTATTTGGCCCTATTTTTGTAAATCATGTGTTTTAGTGATGATGTGCTTTCCATCACTTGTTGAATCAACAATGATATTTTGGCCTTGTTATCATAGCTTGGGTATTGTTTCCATTTTGATGTAAACCTAACCACCGAGTATGTGTTATAAAATCATGACAAGTATGGGATGCTTGGTTAATTTGGTCATCTATGTGAAGAATGTAATTTACATAAATGTACTACAGGTTTGCAGAGGTGGCAAGTGTCATCTCATTGCTTATGGCTTTGAAGGACAAAGGTGAAGGAGAAGGACGGGTGACTTATCAGACACTTGTAAGTACAGACAAGGTACAGAGAAGTTACATATTACTTTTCATGCTTTTGGAGGACTAAAATCTCCTCAGTGGGAAGAATTGATCTAGGTGGCTCTAGACACAAGCAGAAGTCCAAGAGAACTCAGAAAGGGTCAAAATTCAAAGTGGTTAGAATGATCCCAAACTAGCACCACATCGAAGTGCTCGTCATCCTGATTCCAATGGTGTGAGTGGCACTCAAATCCGACCTCATATGAGGGAGAAAGAGCTAGTCAATGTTTTGGTCAAAGTTTCCATGTGGGCTAGGCTTAATGGTCCTACAAATTGACCGAGTCGTGGACATGGAATCTAGCTCCCAAGGAGTGGGTGAATTTGTTGGATACTTAATTTGTTTAATATCCCTTATATTAGACAAAATTAAAAATGACTATTATTAATTAAAAATTAAAAAATATAATTGAGGTGGTAGGCCATGATCCCTGCCACCATCCCAAACCATCATATTAATTTTTTTATTAAAATAGTTTGGCGGCCATGACCCCGCAGGACCTCCAACCAGCCATATTATTAATATCCAAATGTATAAGTATGTTGGGGGGGCATGCCACCTCCGTTGGACTTGGCCCACTCCCATCTCCACGTTCCATTTCTTGAACCGAGGGTGGTGGGGTTTGAACCCGCCTAGCTAGCGTGGCCAACCCGCCTCCTAGACACCCTCACACCAAACACTCTGCTGCATTCAAATATAACCCAAACCACCACTATTTAAATCAAATTGTTTTAAAAAACAAACAATGCGCCCTAATAAAAATATGAATGTGGAATCTGTGAGGAGGCGGGATTTGATCCCTCGACCTCCACTTAACAAATTGTCCATTTTGATGGTTTTAACCCCATACAGAAATTACCTGCATACGAATTATAAATCACAGGAAAAATAAAAATGCAAGAGCATAACACATAAAACACATATACACATAGATTTCCCACTAGATCCCAAAACAGGTACTACCAACTTTGATTTTTCATTATGTTCCTTTCAATGTTACAATACATATTTATACATGCCGAAGCATCCAATACCATGGACCGAAAACCATCGCATCCAAAACCATGGATTGAAAACCATAGGTAGGTTTGCCCAACCTAATATAAGGTCAAAAAAAGATTTTCCCGGGGCACTGCGTCGGACCCCGTAGAGGGGGGCTACCCTCCCCACTCAATCTCCCTGAAACAGGGGGGGCTATCGCCCCCCTGTGACCCCCCCACTGCGTAATCGGCGCAACAAAGGCTCCGCCCACCCTCTAACCCCTCAGTTCACTACATAGTTTAGTCGTGGAAAGAATATAACACAACCCAACAATCTCCCACTTCTTGTTTTCTTTCCACAGGGGGCCACAAGAGAGCTTAGTCATTTTTCTAGCCTTGAAACGCCCATTGATTCTCTACACGAAGAGAACTTCTCAGAGCTCATAGATTTTGTCAATGCAACTGCAGTATTCTTCAAAGTGTCCACCTTTACCAACAACACCTTTTTGTCTTCTATCATATCCCTCACAAAATGATACTGAACATCAATGTGCTTTGTCTTCGAATGATAAGCAGGGTCCTTTGCCAAGAAAATTGCACTTTGGCTGTCACAGTCTATCGTCATAGCTCCCTGTACTAACCACATACTTGAACAAAATCTCTGCAACCAAACTGCTTCCTTGCTTGCATGAGTGGCTGCCATGTATTCTGCCTCTGTAGTTGATAGTGCTACTATAGATTGTTTCTTACTCATCCAACTGACTGCACCTCCAAATAGTTTAAACACATACCCACTTGTAGATCTTCTCTGATCCAGATCTCTAGCCCAGTCTACATCAAAAAAGCCATGGATATCCAACACTCTGTCCAATCCTGGTCTTCCTTGGTAGTACAAACCATAATCACTAGTGCCACACAAATACCTGAAAACCCGCTTCATTGTTGTCCAGTGCTCCTTCCCTGGTTTTGACATAAACCTGCTCAATACTCCCACTGCATGTGCAATGTCTGGTCTAGTACAGACCATTGCTTACATCAAGCTACCAACTACACTTGCATATGGAACACTGGACATGTACTCTTCCTCTTCTTGTATCTTGGGACATTGTTCAACAGATAACCTCACACCTACAGGAATAGGAACCTTCACCGGTTTACTATCCTGCATATTAAACCTCTGCAATATTGTCTCGATATACCTCCTCTACTTTAACCAGAGCTTCCTCTTTGCCCAATCCCTTTTAATTTCCATGCCCAAAATATAGTTTGTAGCACCGAGATCTTTCATGTCGAATTTGGAGGACAATTGGGTCTTCAAATCCTTAATAATTTCTTTGTCATTTCCAACTAGCAACATATCATCCACATACAGGACCAGATAAATAACACGGTCACCAATTAATTTAAAATACACACAGTGATATGATTTTCTTCTGGTGAAGCCAAGTCCCCGTATAAATGTATCAAATTTCCGATACTACATCCTTGGTGACTTTTTTAACCCATACATAGACTTATTTAACTTGCATACCAGTTCTTTCTTACCCTTCACCGCAAAGCCTTCAAGTTGCTTCATGTAGATTTCCTCTTCCAAATCCCCGTGAAGAAATGTTGTCTTCACATCCATCTATTCTACCTCAAAATCAAAAGCAGCAGCAACAGATAAAAGTATTCTAATAGAAGTTACCTTGGCAACAGGAGAAAAAATATCACCAAAATCAATTCCCGACACCTGGGAATAACCTTTTGCTACCAACCGAGCTTTGTATTTCTCCACCTTCACTTCTGCATTTGTCTTCTTCTTGAACACCCATTTGCTGCCAATGGGTTTCCTTCCAGCCGGCAACTCCACCAGATCCCAAGCCTCATTTTTGTGCAAAGATGCCATTTCATCAACCATGGCCTCTTTCCAGAGTTTTCCATCCTCTGAATCCACTGCATCCTTCACAGTTCTGGGATCATCATCAGTAACAGACAAAGCAAAGTTTGAACAGAAAGCAGATGGACTATACCTTTCTGGCTGCCTTCTTTCTCGAGCTAATCTTCTCACAGCCGGAGTTTTGGCTCTTCATCTTCTGATTCCTCCTCTGCTACAGAGTCTGATTCTTCCTCCTTTAGTTCAAACTCTGTCTTCACCAAGTTTATCCTTTGGTTGGATCTTCACGTTAATAACAATCTTTCACCCTCTGAACAACACTTCTCAAACTTACACCAACTTCAGTGTGGAACGGGTTCCAAAGATTATAACCCTTTAAACCATCCTTATACCCAATAAAGATGCACTTTCAGATTTACTATCCAACTTGGTTCGTTTCTCCTTTGGAACATGTACATATGCATCACATCCAAATACCCTCAGATGTGAAAGAGAGGGTTCTTACCAATCCATACCTCTTGTGGAGTCTTATCCTCCA